>VDFB02207038.1:0-17149 GCA_007258455.2 Sequoia sempervirens | reverse complement strand
AACCAACTGTAAGAAAGAGGCTAATATGGGATGTTATAAAATAAGACCTCCATATAAAACATATATCTATATCCTTAGTATAATGTTACATGATAATTTCAAAAATACAAAGATGATGTGTAATGAAAGCTAACAACCTATCAAAATATGAAGTGTGTACATATAGAGCAATCAAGGAACAAGCTCCAAGGTGTACCCTATTGATAGGATAATCAAGGGTGGGATGTTCAATAAAATATAAATCACAATGTATACCAAACCATAATCAAGAGATATAAGCATATGAGAATCAAATCCCAAGAAATTTTTGGAAAGAGATTATAGAATTAGAATTTATTTCAAATATCAGAAACTCTATTTTTGATGACAAGCCTTAGAAAACTAATAGTGATGAAGGATCAATCATGTTTACTAAATAAAGGAAAATAATATTTTCTCATGTGTAATCTATGTTAATCTAATAGCATCCATGCACCTACCAATAATTAACCTAGACTAATTTAATGCAATAGATTAGTGCATATTATTTTTGAATACATATAGGAATCTAAATGTGAAAATTAAACATAGTAAATGCACTTATATCTATAACTAAATAATAAATGTAGTCTACCATTGATTAAAAATATGAATACATTGGGATCATAGAAGGATCATAATACTATCTAAATCACCCTAGGATTAGAATATTATGTTATCTCTCTATAAGTTTAATTTTGTTCAGTAGGGCTAAGTACAAAATAGTAGAATTATCCTTCACTTGCAAACTAGATTCTTGTCAATTTTACACTTTTTATTTTATGCAATTTTCTTTTACTGCTTTACTTTTTGGTATATAAAGATTAGCAATATTTAAGAACATATTTAAAGGATTGTCATTGCTATTGCAAGTGGACATGTTCTCCAAGGTTAACCCCAAAAATCTTGAGGGAACAAATGGTGGCAACACTCCTAAGTTATGTCAATATTCTCCAAATGATTTTGCATATGTAGATTCTTTTATTGCACCAATATATGTCTTGAAATGAATGGAGAGAAGATGAGATCAGATTTGAAAATGAAAGCATTGAATAATTTTAAATACAAAGACATAGAAATAAATCATGTAAATTATATATTTAGTTGACCTTTGGAGGGAAAATAATTGGTGGAAGTAATTGCAAATTTAAATTTCAAATTTGTAATTGTAAAGTTGAGGATTGTGGAAATGAACCTACACATAAAGGGGCTAATAAAGGTAGGTGAGAGGTACACAAAAATATGTGCATGTGTAGATATAATAAATTTATAGAAATGAAGAGTTTATTGAGATATATATATACACAAATGAAGTAAGAGATAAGTATATAAGAACATACATAAGAGATGAATAAATGATATAAAATAATGAACCCGACTTTACATAAAATTACATTATTTATCTAAATATCAATTGTCAAAATAATCTTCTAACATAAAACTAAATAAATAATTATATGAATATACAAATTTCTCCATTACTAAATACTTTTGAAAAAAAATGATCATGAAAAGTGACTTGACCAATGAAAAGTATTGGTGCTATTGAGCTACTTTCACATAGACCATTTGTGTTTGTGCAAATAATTTTCTATCATCTATTATGATATTTCTCAGATGTTATGCACTTGTTTCCTTTCCATCACAAAAAATTATAATTTATATCTTCTCAATAAGGAATGATAAAATGTAGCTTAGAACCAGGTGTGGAATTCCAAACCAATAACACATATCAAATAAAATTCATTGATGGATGTAAATTTTCATTTCCCATCATTTCATAATTTCTTCATATATATTAGAAGTAAAATTTTCAAATATTTTATAAAGATCTACATTTTCTTTACTGATTGTATTAGATTTAAGAATTAATATCATTTAGTTCACAAAATTTGTCATACATGCCTATGGTCACTACATACATCTTACACCTACTTGCATTCAACAACACTGCCTCCTACAACCAACTCAACAATAATAATTTTCCAATAATAAATCATGAAGAACATCTTACAGAACAAAAAAATAGTGCAACAAATATATTGCATAGACATACAAAAAGCACCAATAATTTTCAATTCCTAGTTTTATAAGGAAAATAATTGTACCAACATATGCAAATCCATAATTATTAATATCATCTTTATTGCATCAAAAGTATATGCATGACTACACATATCAGATTGTCTAGTATGTAAGTAGAAACTACAATATATAGCTTATTGCTTTATTAACAATCATTTTCTAACATGGCTTGTGCACAACACCACCACAAAGGCCAGGATTGCCTTTAAAACTTTAGCCCATAACATAACATGCAACAACCAAAAGTCAAATCCAATTCATATGGATATCAATCTATAGCTTAAATCATAACTTTAAGAGAACCAACCAAATGAAATAAAACATAATTTACCTATCATATCCAAATATGGAGAGTGATCCTCCTATTGGAATAGGGCCACTAAGTTGGTTGTTTGAAAGATATATAAAAATTTCAAACCATAAAAAACCTACTAGATTAATTCTACCGCCTCAATGAAATAACATCAAACATGATTTACAAAATGTAGATGAATATTTACAACATTCCCTATAAAGATCATGTAGAATGCTGCAATATACAGTATAGATCAAACCATACAGGAAAAATGAATAAGATCACCAAAAAAACTAAAATGAAAGGATCATTAAACCTAGATGTAAACCATATATTTATGATTGTTAATGTTGGCATTAACAAAGATCAAAACTTTATAAAATAGATTTAAGATTTAACAATGTAAGCCCAGGAGAATAGTGACTTACAGGAAGCGGAGGTTGGAGAGCTAGACAAGTGAGGAGGGTATTTTTCAACTAAACTTATTGTGAGAAATATCAAGGGTAATCAGATTGTTTAAGTTCCCCAAACTTGATGGAAAGCTTCCACTCAATGAGTTATAGAATAAATGTTTGAAATAATAATAATACATATATAGAAACGTTCAAAGAAAATCACCTTGAACTATAAGTTGGGAAGATCACTGATCTGCAATGAGAGAGTACCAAAAAGGCCGCTTAATGCCAAATCCCTGTAAAATGCTTAAAGCAAGTCAATGTTATGTGTAATGTGTTAACTTAAATTTTTTAGAAACTTTTATATGATATAAGAAAGATATATAGACTTACACCTTGGTTACATGTTGGTTGTTGTCACAGGTGACATGAAGCCACGTACAGGGATCAACCAGGGTTGGATCCCAACTCTCCAAAACATGTTGTAGGTAATGCAACATATTTTTCACATTTATCAATGCATCTCCTTATGCATTGGCATTGCATTGAATTGAAAGGAGGTTGCATAAAACAAATCCTCCCACCAGAAAGTAGATAAGAATCAACATGGATGTTGATGTAGCAGCCATTGAGAAATATTTGTGTTGTTCTCTTCTTCCTTGCTTCTAATTCATAGGAGATATGGGTATGTGTAGGATCATGATGGGCTAAAAAGTAGCGATATGATGGGTATGTGTAGGGTATGTGGCTGACGAATTTTTCTTTTACCGAAAATTGATGAAACAAAAAGGTTTTTTAAAGGAGATTCTCAGCTTTCCACCAATATAAATTATGCTTTACTTTGAATTTAATAAATAATTATTATTTATTTTCTATTTGAATTACGAATAAAGTCATGATTGATAGGATGACTGAAAAAAATATATTACTTTCAAACGGTATCACACTTTTTGAATCTAAAATATGCATCACATTTTATGCTTCACATACTATAGTATTTAAAAAAATAAAATTGAATTTCATGAAGTTTTTACCAAGTTAAGGTGGTGAGACATATGAATTTTTATATTTTTTTAAAATTGTAATTAAAAAATCATAATTAATTCTTTACTTGGAAAAGAATTACAAAAGAATATGCATCACATCAGGACATGATTCCTCTATTTATATCTAAAATATTATAAAAAAATATTATCATTTCATTATGGTTAGGGCGGTCAGACAGACACCTACTTCTTATTTTTTCCCTTAAATTTAAGTACTACAGCATTGAAATTTAAAATTTTCACCAAATAGATTTTATTTATTTTTAAATAAACCTAGTAGTTTCAAAACTAAATTCAATTTTCTATAGATTCTATTCTTACATATTTTTGAAATAATATACATAACTTATTCAAATTTTTACGTCAAGTTTCCTAACTTTGATTTTTCTAAATTTTTTGCTACTTAAGGGCCTATTTTTTCCATGATGATTTTTCACATACCCATATGCTTTTCTTTGTAATGCCCCTCTGATCATTTGAATTTATACAAGATAATTTTAATTCCCAATGAGTTGTTTTGTACTTTTCTATATCTCCCTTTAATCTTTTTCTTCCTTTTGGTTTGATGTTTGTTATGAAGTATGTACCATGATGAACTATAAACATGTATTTTTGGAGTGTTATTATCTCTTGATATTTCATTAAGAAAATTTCATTACTAAATCTGTATTTAGGTAGTGGAAGAGGCAAATTTCTAGTCTACTTGTGCAAGAAGCAAAAGAATATGAAAATACATTGTATGCTGGCATAACTAAAAGAAATCAATTTTCTAAAGAAATGCATCCTCAAATTCATTAGCTCTCAATGACACAAGGAAGAAATAGGGGATTTGTTTGTTTTAATTGAAAGACAAATGTTTGTAATGGTAGAAAGATATTTTGGCGCGTAATGCCAAGACAAGCAACATTAAATTTGTTGGATTCAGTTAGAAGGATAGTTTGGTGTAGTAATAGAGGCTAAATCTACACCCAAATTAGTTGTCTTAGCAAAACTAAGAAAAATTATCATTTGACTTTTGAAATCATCTGGAAGGGAGAATGATCTAAGTTTATTAATTTCCATTCAATTGTCTAGAAAATCAATGGGAAATTCCATAGCCTATATACAGAAGTAATGAAGGGATTGATACTTCATAGCACATGAGATTATCATATTCAAAGGCTAATAGTATAACTTTACATCTGAATTTAGTGTTACGAATAAGTAATAAACTTTAGAGATATTTTGGATTCTAACACCAAAATCATCAATATAAAACAAACAATTAAAATCATAGCTTTATTTTATTTTTATTATATCTTTTAAATTAAATCATGATTAGTAATAACATTCAAAAATATTATCAAATGGTTGGTAAATATAAATATTTATAGTGTTTTTGGTTAAGCATAGATCAGGTAGAGTATTTTTAAGAGTTGATTTATGTGGTAATTGGTCAAAGAGTATATAAATATTAATCACTATTTACCATTTAATTGCTTCAATATTTACCATTTAGTTGTTTGAATTTTTTAAATATTTCATGGATATAATAATTTAAAATATTTTCAATGAATTTATAAGAAAGAAACAACTTGAAAGGTACTTTAATTTATTAACATTGATGATGATTTTCAAACTACTCAACAATGACACAAAAAGCATCAACCATAAGAAAATAATAATATAATTTTTTAAGGCCTATGCCTTCCTAAAAATAGTATAGTTTTTAAGATACGTTTTATAATAAGTTATGTTAAATATGCATTATTCATAAAAATTTAGAAAAAAATCATAAACATGTCTTTTTTGTGTCATATACACATTGCTAGATGAATTGAATCGCATATTAAATGCATTAAATATTTAACATTTGCTTGTTATCACATATTTTTTCATACAATTTCATAATGTTCTGTACAAGGCAACATTGGATGAATAAATGTTGATTAAAATACTCAAATAAATAGCAATAATATTTATTATAACAGTTGATAGAAAAAACATATAAATATCATGAGTATATCATAAAGGAAATCATACTAAGAAATCATATTATAGTTAGCATTGTGAACATAATATATTACGTAAATAATATTTTTTACACAAATAAAAATTAATGGACACAATTGAATTAAATAAATCGATTCAAAATCCCAATTTGATGAATTAATGCAAGACCATTGTAAAATATTAAAATTGGCACTTTGACATTAAGATATCATGAACATTGTAATGAAAATGGCATGAGACTACAATTTTTTTTTAACATATCAAATCAAAACAATGTTGGTTCTCACAGTTGTTGCCCTTGATGTCAAAGACACACAAAGGCACTTGATGATAGTATGCCAATGCATTATAAAGGTTGATGGCATATGACAGCTTGGTTGGCTTCTTAAGTCACTATTACAGTGAAATTTTCTACAACACTATGGTACATTATAGTTATATCTATACTTCATAAAGACAATGATATTGTGATGGCAGCTAAGACTTGTGTTTGTTAAATAGTGGTACTTGTGATCATGTTTCTTCATCATGGTGATTTCATGTCTATTTCCATACAACTCTATTGTGAAGGATGGGAATATTGGTATTTGTTAGATTAATGTGCAAGGTTTTATTTTGGTTTACATTTGTTTCTTTTCATTGGGTGTTTTTGGCATTGGTATATAAGGTGCAATACTTTGATTGTCTAAAAAGTATAAACATTGGTACAAAGTTCTCAAGCTAGTAGAGGTGATAATTATGGTTAACAAGTCTAAATTCATGTAGACTTTGTGCATAGAAAAACGCTTATATATTCAACAAGGCTGACAAGGTAATGTATTTGTTTGTTTCACATGATAGTCAACACCGACTACATTGAGCCTTATAAGATTTATATGATTTGGGTGATCATGATCAATATATTTGATTACTTCAAAATTCATTATACGTTTGGGATTTATAAGGTTTGAATGCATGTGGAAATAAAAAGATAGACACCAACATAATGATAATGTTTTATTTATGAAGTTCACCAACACAAAGTCTTTACCATATAAATGATTACTCATTTTGAAGAAGACAGTGCAGCTGCTTCTAGAAGCTTGGTGAATAGGTGGAGAAGAGTATGTTTTCGTGCAACTAACTACTCAGGAAGTAGTTTTTTAGACCACTATGATAATTATGGCTTGTAATGAGCAACAAAATTAGTATTTATGTTTCTTGCTTAATTTTTTGAGTTCATTTTATAAAATAGTGACAAACCCTAGTTTGAATTCTTGGTTTAGTGTTGACCAAAGTATTTGCATTTGGGTTTGTATGAAGTGTTTCATTGCAACTTGGGTTACTTGATTTTATCATTATTGCATTTAGATCCAATGGTTTATTGTTTGGGTTTGGTCTATGTTCAAATGCTCATACTTTCTCTCATGAATGTTATAGACCTTGGTACTATACATTTTTGTTGTGTCAACTTTATGGGGTGGATGTGTGTTTCATTTATGAGAAAAATGTAGATTAAGAGGTAGTTTAAAAGATGTTAAAAGTCACCACTCGACAGGTACAAGAAGTTTAATTGCATTTATTTTATGTGATTAATGTTGACTAATATGTTGAAACCCTTGCATGGGTCTTCAAGGTAGTTGTTTTCTTTTGGCATGTGGGTAAATTTTTTTACAATGGGTAAATGGCAACGTTGTTATAGCATATTATTGTGAACATTATTTTTACCTATTAATGTATGTGGATAGTTTGCAATTGAGAGGAAGTTATGGAAATAGTTATTGTAAAAGGTTTTAAAGGTTACATTTGAAAGTTTTAGTGAGGATAGATGGCAACATATGTGAACTTTTGTATACTTATATAAACAGTGGTTTATCACTGTTTTGTGTTTAGTGTTTTTAATAGAGTTATCATGTTGAATGTGTAAACAAAATTTTGTAATTGAAGTTTTGTAAACATGATACAAAACAAATTGTATAACTAATATATTTGATATTTTGGAGATTCTAATGAATGAATCTTTAAGATATTAAGTGTATTATATTAGAGGTGAAATATGATTTGTAGAGAAACAGAGTGATTCTTTGTAGTTGAATTCTTTATTGAGAAATGTATGATGAAGTTAAAATGATCAAGTCAGTGAGATAGATTGATCATTGCCAGTGAGGTAGATGTTTGTATGCTAGTGAGGCTAATGTGTGTATGCCGGTGAAGCATTCTTGAAAAGCCAATGAGGCTTTGTTTTATTGCCAATGAGGCATTTGAAATCTATCAGTGAGATAGTATTGCTAGTGAGGCATTGTAAACAAAAAGTTTTTAGATTAAGCCAGTGAGGCGTCATTTCTGGAGTGGTCTTTTATCCCTAGAGGGTCTTCCACTTGTCAAATTCTTTGTCTCATGGTCTCATTGTTTTGATGTGGTAAATTTTCATGATTGTGCTGACCTATGATCTTCTATAATATTTATTATTTCATTTCTTTAATGATTGCATTCAATTCATGAGTGTAACTATCATTAAAATATTAAGCGCATAAATTATTCAATTCTTATTCAAGGAAAAAGTTGAAAAAATTCTAAGAAACTGATTCAACCCCCCTCTCAGTGTCTTCTTCACTCCAACAAACAATTGATATGTGCATTTATATTTTTGAACCATCTTTTCATTATTTTGGCACTACCGTGGTAAGTCTTGTTTTTTGTTAACATAAAAAATGTATGCCAATGTGCTTCTATTGAAGGAAATACATATAATCATTCAAAATATAACTTAAGATTATAATTAATTCTTAAAGGTTTCACCTTTCAAACAATACCTTATCATGTGCATGCCTCTTTGGGGTTTGTAAATGATCCAAATATGATATATTATATCACTTTATTGTTATGAGAAATGAGATAAGTTATAAATATTATATATCAGTAGGTAAAAGGGCTTGGGAAGCATAAAAAAAAGTGGTAGGTTACTTATAATTGGTGTTCTAAATTCCCTATAGATTATTTTATACATGTCAATAAGAGGAAATATCATTCACTATGTTGGTCTTACCAAGGTTATGAATCTTTACTTTTTTACACCGCACAATTGAAACAACATAATCCTAGTGGTTATTGCTTAATATTAACTCTTATGTAGTTGAACAATGAAATAATGATCACACGAAGGTCATAGAATTTGTACAATCTTACACGTTTCATGAGATAAATAATTGGGAACCTTTTTCTTATGCTATGGCACTACCTAGAAGTATAATTAGGTATCTTTAAAACCCTTCTATTAAAGTGTGGATTAATATGCATATTATAACCAACATATATAATGCTAGGTAGATTCATTGTTAAAATGGTATGGCAAGGGTATGGGAGTTGACATGCACAATTGATTTTAAATGAAATATTAATGTAGGATGGCATTTATCATAGCTACACTAGGTTTTCTATGTCAAGAATTTAATGAATTGTATGATAACTAAAAATAATTTTATCTCAAATATAGGTGTGGGAAACATCCACAATTGATAAGATATAAATAATAACCTAGGATGTTTCAATTTAGTGGAAGTATGGCGGAAACTTAAATCATCCAAGTTCAATAACTATGATAAATGATAAATTATAATTATAATAACCACAAAAGAGATGTAAATCATAACACTTGAGATATATGGGGGGAAATTATAATGACAAAAAAATCCACACTAAAGATATCAAAATTTCTATTAATCTTTCAAATAAAATATATAAATATGAATTCACTATAAATTCTTACAAAAGTTTGTTATTAATACAACCTACAAAATAACTTATCCAACCTCCTAGACTAAATCCAATTTATAGGACACTTATAAACTGGGACCTTGTAATGGTCTTGGAAACCATTTACAAGTCTAAGGGAGTTATGTCACCCAAATTGGTTAGCTCAAATTCTAAAACCTACCTTAGTCTATGATACCTTGACTATTAATATCATATTCCTTACTGAAAGGAAGCTAAGGTAGTAGAACAACTTCCTACACTAATCTTGAGAGGTGAATAATGCAAAAAAAATTATAGATCTTTAAAAATTATAGAAATTTAAATAAAAATAGACATAAATATTATGCATACCACAACACAGTGATTTACGTGGGGAAAACCCTTTTATGTGGAAAAACCCACACTCCAAAAGCCACCTAATCAAGTATTCAAAGCAATGAAATCACTCCAATCAAGCATTCAAAGCACTATTTCAAGCAAGATTCAAAGTTCAAGATCCACATCGATTGAAGCCATTTCATTCAAGTTGCATACTTTCATCTCAAGGCGTATTCAAGGTTTTGTTGAGTATTAAAATTTCTTTATTCATTTTGCATTCCCTCATGTTGTATTTGCAGACTGAGGTGGAAGAAGGCTTGAAGATCTCGGGAGCGGAGTGCTGGGGGGGAAAACCAATTTTTTGAATCTACTGGTACTAAGCAGGGTGATGGCGATGGATCTGCGAAGGCCCAGGTGGGTCACGGGCTTGCCTCGTGTAAGAAGAAAAGCGTGGAGGAGCCGGAACGGGAGGACTCCCCAAAAAAGCGTGCGGATGACCTAGGGGGGAAGAATATTCCGGTCCCTCCCCCTGTTATTCCTGTCGGTTACTATCCAAAAGATAACCTCAAGGGTGCAGTTGGGTTTGGTGACACGATCGGTGGGCAACGTAAGAAGTGGACCTCACTATTTGGGGTTAAACCTAATGGTAAGTCTTTTTTTCCCCCTATGCACAACATCTCCAACCCTTCAGTTGGAAAATTTGCAATTTCTATTCCAGATGAGATTATTGATCATAATATCGCTATAATGGAAAACTCCCTAGTTGGAAAATTCATGGGCCAAAGGCCAAATATTGAGATTGTTAGGGATTTCGTCAAAAAAAAATGGAGAACAAATGGTAGTGTTTCTGTTGCGGCCCTCCCAAAAGGGTTCTTTGATTTTGAGTTCTCGAACTTGGATGATATTAAGGTTGTAAGATGCAGAGGACCATGGGTTATTGGGAAATCAACTCTCGTACTTAAGAAATGGTCTTCAAACTTAGATCTATCAGATTCCATCTTTGAGAATGCTCCAGTTTGGGCTAGGCTTCATGATCTTCCTCTGGAATATTGGAATGAGGATGTTTTTAGGGGGATAGCTAGCTCCTTTGGGGAGCTTTTATCGATTGACCCTATGACTGCTACTAGAAGGAGACTGGTGTTTGCCAGAATATGTGTTGGTGTCTCTCAAGAAGCAGATCTTCCCTCTTCTATGGAGATCCACTCGAAACTTGGCTCTTGGTCGCAAGCTATTGAGTTTGAGACCATCCCTTTCGCCTGCTTCAACTGCAGAAAATCTGGTCATTGGGCGAAGCATTGCCCCCTTAAGGCTGTAAAAGAAATGGAAAAACCTAAAAGGGCCTCAAAAGTGGTATGGAAAAAGAAGCAGGAGGACAAATGTGTTACGGATATAGTGCGAAAGATTGCTGAAACCCCTGATAACCTCTCGGGCGAAGCTGGAAATGAAGGCTCCACCACCCAGGCCCCTAAAGCTCTTGCTTCTGAGATTAAGACTGGTCCTCAGGATAAAGGAGAAGGAATGGACTGCTTTGCTGGGATCTTGGCTCTAAGCAAGGCGGATGGCTCTCAATACAATATGTTTGATGAAGCTGGAAATGAAGGCTCTGCCATCCAGACCCCCCAAGTTTTGATTCCGGAGCTTATCGCTGATTCTCAGGACAAAGAGGAAAGTGTCGAATGGGAAGTAGGGAAATTAGCCCTTAGCAAGTCGGATGTTTCTTTTACATCGGAGATGAGCCCCATCTTCCAGGACCTCGAGACACTAGGGCTGGATGATATTTCTTCTCAGGGTCTCTCTCTTGAGATAGGCAGTCCCCTGGTTGTGTCTCCGGTCGGGAAAAATAACCCAGGTGCTGAATACTGTTCGGATCTGGCTTCTTTTGATATTGTTAAAGACACTTATTTGGACCCTAGCCAGGCAAGCATTCTTGAAAGAAGTAACTCCCTGCCATCCGGGAATGGTCTCATGGATACCCTCCCCTGGGAACAGAAATTCCTTTCTGAAAAAGAATCAGAGTCCAGCAAAGAATCAGATAGTCAAGATGATACAAATAGAGAAGAGGTGCTTTCTAAGAAAAATAAGAAAAAATTGAAGATCAAAATCAAAATCACCTCCTGTGGGATTTCAACAAGATCGAGAGCAAAAGCGGACTGTGGGGCAATTTATGTGGCCAAAGGAAGAAGACCCAAAATTTTGATAAGAGAGCACCATAGCTTTCAAGATATTGCGGATGGTTTCCAAAAAACCATCCCGAAACTCCTTCTCTCTCCTAAATTCCCATGAAGTTATTATCCTGGAATATTAGGTGACTAAATAATCCCCACAAGCAGGCTATTTTACACAATTTTGCTCGGGACCAAAAGCTTGATATTCTCCTCATTCAGGAAACCAAAATGTTAAGTGAAAAGGTTGAAAATATTTCTTTGTTCCAGCACTGTTCCATTCAGGGCAGTGATTCTGCTGGGGCATCTGGTGGGGTTGCGACTTTTTGGAACTATATGGTCATAAGAGGTGATCCTCTTTTTTCTCATCCTAACCATGTTGCCACTAGATTTACTCATATTAGAGACAATTTCAGTTGGATCCAGTCTAATATTTATGCTCCAAACTACAAAAAAGCTCGGAAGGCTTTTTGGAAAGAGCTGGCTACTTTCCGGAATATCTTTCAAAATGACCCCTGGGTTGTCATGGGAGATTTTAACTCACCTCTCCTTCAGGGTGAGAAGTTTGGCGGTTCTCAGATTAATGAAGAAAGCAAAGAAGATCTCTTGGATTTCATCAACAGTCATGCCTTGATCGACCTGGACTTGCAAGGGAGCTCTTACTCTTGGTCGAATAGAAGAATTCTGTCGGATTTGATCAAGGTGAGACTTGACAGAACCCTTGTTTCTGATATCTAGTTTTTGAATTATTGCTGCTCTTTGAAAACCCTCCCTAGGATAGGTTCTGACCATTTCCCTATTAGTTTCATTGCTGACCCCTTAAAGATTAAGAGGAATACTCCCTTTCGCTTTGAGAAGATGTGGCTTTCCCATCCTCTCCTCCGAGAGGAAATAAGGAAATGGTGGAATATTAAAATTAAGGGTACTGCCCTATTTAGAATCGCCAAAAAACTAAGAGAAGTTAAAATGAATCTCAGAAAGTGGAAAAAAGAGTCTTTTGGCAATATCTTTCAAATCAAATCTGATCTTCAGTTTAGGCTGTCTGAAATCCAAAACAAAATTCAGAAGGAAGGCTATGTGAATGAAACTAAGGAAAAGGAAAATGAGATTCTCTCAAAACTTCATGAGATAATTACTAGAGAAGAGGAATTTTGGAGAAAAAGATCTAGAGCTCTCTGGCTAAAGGCTAGAGACAAAAATACCAGATACTTTCATCTTTCAGCTTCTAAACACAGGGCAGCTAACAAAATTTCTAAGATTGTGGTTGATGGTATAACTTATGAGGAGGAAGAGGATATTATGAGAGAAATTGTTCTATTCTTCAAGAATCTCCTATCTGAGAAAGAGGATATTAACTTAGAAGATCAAAATCAGCTGCTAGAGGCTATCCCCAGGATTGTTAATTCTAGAGACAATGAAATGTTAACAGCAATACCCACCAGTGAGGAAATTAAAAAATTTGTTTTCTCTTTTGAAGGAAGCAAAGTGCCTGGTCCTGATGGCTTCCGTTTACTTTTCTTCCATTGGTTCTGGGACATTGTAAGGGAGGATGTTGAGAAGGTGGTGAAAGAGTTCTTCCGTTCTAGAAATCTGCTGAAGGAGTTAAATGCCACTTTCTTGGTCCTTATCCACAAAAAATCTAGAGTGCAGGATTTTGAAGGTTTTAGACCTATTAGCCTCTGTAATTCCTTCTATAAAATAATTTCGAAAGTGCTTACCTCTAGGCTGCTTCTTATTTTTCCCTCTATAATTGCCCCTCAACAGAATGGATTTGTGCCTGGAAGACAAATTCTTGACTCTATTGTCCATGCTCATGAGAATGTTCATTCCCTCGTGGTCTCTAAATCGGAAGGATTTCTTCTTAAGCTTGACATTTCGAAGGCTTATGACAGGGTGGATTGGAATTTTCTGTTTAAGATCTTAAAATCCTATGGTTTCAATGAAAGGGTTTTGCAGCTCATCGAACAACTTATCACTTCTGCTTCTGTGGCGGTTCTTACTAATGGATCCCCTTCCACTTTCTTCTGGAGTTCTAGAGGGTTAAGACATATGCTTAAGCATGAACTATGAATATCAAATTCAATAACATATTGCTAGTAATGCCATTCATGTCATAGGAAAAATAAGAAATATGCTTAAGCATGAACTAGGAATAGAGTTTATATGTAGACACCTAAAAATGGTCTAGAGAATCTAATTAATTAAATATGACTTATTTGATTAATTAATCTTAAATTCATCTACTTAGTAAATAAATAGAAATATTTATTTATATTAAGTTCATTATTAATTCTTCTATTTTATCATATTATTTCTCTCTTAATTAAATAAACAAAATTAAAAACTTTGTTTTATTTAATTATTATCATTTTTCTCATATTATTTCTCTTTTAATTCAATAAACAAAATTAAATACTTTGTTTTATTTAATTATTATCATTATTATTTCTTCTATACTTTATCCATAAATTCTATCTTAAATTAAATACACAGCTTCAATAATGTGTGTTATTTAATTACCTTATCATGTTTCTTCTTAATTAAATAAAGATATCCTAGAATCTTTAATTTAATTATCATATTACTTTTATTTTAATTTAATAAACAACTTCTATAGTTTGTTTTATTAAATTATTTATTCCTCTTTTGCTAAATTTAAATAAACCAAAAATATTTAAATAAATGCAAAAAAATCATTTACCTCTATTCACTCACCAATAAAATTAGATTTTTAAATCTAATTAATTCAACTATCATTCACGGGAAGAGCTTCAGGGACAAACCTACAGGAAATCCTATCAATCTTCTTTCCTCTCATCTTTCCTGGTGTTTTCATGGGGAGGAACAATCCTTCATGATTAGCTCCACCTTCTCATCTCATACCATTCAATTCTCCAGATTGAATCTCAACCTCTGTTGTGTTTTCCCTTCACAAATGAGTGCCGTGAAAGCTATAAATACAGGTCTTTGGCTATAGGAAAAGGATCCTAACTTGTACAATCTTACTTTGCAAGTTTTCCAAGCATCCAAACATTCAAGCAATCAAGCAATCAAGCATTCATCCAGCATTCATCAAGCATTCAACATTTGCAGTCATGGCTGCCATTATAGTAGTTTTATTATTTAATCATATAGGAATAGAAATAGTTTGAATTTTCATTCTCTAAGTGTCATTTCAATAATATAATTAGCTTCTAAAATCTGAGAGCAAAGTAGATTAGAGAGATCTTTAGAGTTAGAGAGCAATAGGATAGATTTCTGAAGATTTTTAGTTTAAATTAGTTTAAATTTCTTAAATATTAGATGCAATGTCTTATTTAGAGGTGTAGAAGCATGTTTATATGGTTTAACTCATTCCTACGCTTACAATTTGGTGCCCACCGTGGGGCCTAACCCCATATTCTGCAATTTTTTTGTGAAAAGTGTCTTATAGGTATCGGCGTGTTTGTTTTCACGGAACCGTGGTTTTTTATAGCATGCCGGATGGATTCTGTAGCGCGTCGGCTAGATTCTGTAGCACGTCGGAGGAAAACTATAGCACGTCGACCAAATTCTGTAGCACGTCGGAGGAAAACTATAGCACGCCACACAACTGTTTTAGCACCTCAAGGCTCTGTTTTAGCGCCTCAAATTTATTGTTTTGATAGTCAATCTTAAAATGGCCATATCTTGGTCATACAGATGTCTTTTTCGATGCTTTTTTTTTAAAATAGGGTAGAATTTCATAAGCTATGTAATGGTGTAGGTTTTTATCACTTTTTGTAGAGTTAAAATTTTCAATTTTACATTTAAAGTCAAATCACATTGTAACTTGGTCTAAGGTTTAGGGTTTTCTTGCTTAATCATTCATCTAACCCTTATATCTTCTTATTTATTGATCTCATCTAACATTTGGAGCATTTACATAGGTTTTAAGAAGAAAATGGAGATTGAAGTGAAAGAAAGAGCATTTGATGTTCATTGTAATAGTGTTTTCGAACACTCATGGGAAAATAACCCATCATATATTTTGTTTCATTCCTACTTTAGGACCAAATAGCATCGATAAAAATGTATCCTTTTATCTGGATCCGATGCATTCGCGGCTAGATTGTGTTCTTTTTGGTTAAAATTTATCAATCCTAGGACAGAAAACGGGTTAAAATTTATCAATCCTAGGATAGAAAACGGATAAAAAATTGATCAATCCTAAGATAGAAACTTCATTATTTCTTGTGGGATTAAAATTGAACATCATACTTTTTATGGAGCAATATCTCCATATAGATTAGATAATTTGTCTTTTGGGTTTTAAAAAATGAACAACTTCTTTGCTGTGATTGGGTGATAGGTTTATGCTCTCCCCTTGACTGGGTGCATCAGAATACCAAACTCACATTTACTTTGTGCATTTTCAAGCTTTTATTAAAACCTTTAGACAGGCTTGTCGTAGTGGGAAAAAGTACTCACCCTATGGGAATGACCTGAGTGGGGACAGCCAAAAGCCATGGCATTCCAACCCACTTTAAAATTTATGTGAATTTGGGGAAACCCTCTTTCAACGGAAGTGTGCAGGATAACCATCCCCAAAATCTTTGTTCTAAAGATTGGGAGGTCTCTCGAGGGAGTTTATCCATTTGCCGCTCTGAACGAAAACCCTATCCAAGAACCTAGAAATAGAAGCACGCTTGTTAGTTCCCAAACATTGTAATACTAAACATTGTAATACTCGGCGGTGTAGGGGCGGGGAAGAATCTACCCTCAAGCACTCACCATATAATTGCCAAGGACTGTTTGCTCAGGGGATCCGGTATCCACTTCCGTCACTCTGAGTACGCACCTAGAAAAGACAAAAACATAGGCGCCCTCTAGGGGGTGACATGGCTATGTGAGTCGACGCAATTCCAAGCTGTGGGACGTTCGAGTATATAACGATGACCTTTTGTCTCTAGGAGTGAGTCTGTTTGAATTGTCTTATCTTGTTATCAAACTTGTAAAAATCAAGAAGAATCATGTTTGGTTCTTGAACATACACTATCTATTTAGATTCTAGGATTTTAAATCAACTACTCTATTCTTGCTTGATGTGTTCTCTTTTCATTAAAAATAGATAAGATCATCCCAAAA
>VDFB02207036.1:0-11147 GCA_007258455.2 Sequoia sempervirens | reverse complement strand
TTGACATAATGTGGTTGAAAGGACAGTCAACTAAATGCAAGGGAAACTTTTAGGCTTCACAAATTAGTCATAAATGCAAAAAATTAGTTATAAATGAGTAAGTTTATGATAGTCATTAATGGACTGTGTGTGAAGGGATAGTCCTTTAAAATTGATATGAAGTGGAATGTGCATATATTGAGGGGTAGTTTACTATAATGTTATGAGAACATAGGAACCACCTTGCTCAAACATCAACAATAGTAACCCTACCTTTAAGACTACTTGTAACCTTTGAGTCACCTTAGATAGCTTTCACAAAACAGTTTCTAGACACTTTGATTTTGTGATGGAAAACACCTCGGAGACCTAATGCCCTTTTAAGACTCTATCCCACCTTGATAGCCACAAGTCATCATTTATAGATACATACAAAAGAAATCATCAAACAAGTGACAGTCTTAATAGTCATTAAGGAAGACAACCTATTGAAAGAGACAACATATAATAGGTTGAAAGCATAGGAGGCATATTTAAAGATGGTATAAGCAAGAATAACAGTTCACTATGCAATGAAGACAAATCTGGGGAGACTCTACACACAGGCAATCAAGCATAATGAGGCTAGTGATCAAGAGATAGAGGATGACAGTCACATTGCAAAAGATTCAATAATAGTGATAAGAGATTGTAAAGTTTGGACAGTCAAGATGAATGCATGTGGAAAGAAACAGTCAAAAATATCATTCTAATGCAAAAGTATAGTCCAAGAATGGCAAGGAAGGATGGGCATTGCCAACTAACGAAGGAAAGGGTTCAGGGGCAGACTTCAAGCAAAGCAATAATGGTTCACCTCAAGCAACATGAAGACCCTAAAAGCGTATCACCTTACAAGCAGGGCATATGAATTTTTGAAGATTACAATAGTCTATAAGCAAAGATTCAGATAGCATACATCAATATTCTCATGAGTTGGGTCATTTGTTAGAGTATGTGTTCCTAGAAATGAACACTCACCATGAATCTGTTAAGAGGCAGCATATCAAAGTTCACAGTCACCTTTCATGCCAAAAAAGTTACTGATTTTGGCTTCAGTATGAGGCAAGGTAATGTCCCTGTTCTTCAAAAATGCTAATAGGACCTAATGCAAGTGCATATGTAAGTAATTGAATTGTACTTTCTCTGAATGTTTTGGAACAACTTCCTATTGAAGAGCTATTTGACAGAATGTGGTTGAAAGGACAGTCAACTAAATGCAAGGGAAACTTTTAGGCTTCACAAATTAGTCATAAATGCAAAAGATTAGATATAAATGAGTAAGTTTATGACAGTCATTAATGGACTATGTGTGAAGGGATAGTCCTTTAAAATTGATATGAAGTGGAATGTGCATAGATTGAGGGGTAGTTTACTATACTGTTATGAGAACATAGGAACCACCTTGCTCAAACATCAACAATAGTAACCCTACCTTTAAGACTACTTCTAACCTTTGAGTCACCTTAGATAGCTTTCACAAAATAGTTTCTAGACACTTTGATTCTGTGATGGAAAACACCTTGGAGACCTAATGCCCTTTTAAGACTCTATCCCACCTTGATAGCCACAAGTCATCATTTATAGATACATACAAAAGAAATCATCAAACAAGTGACTATCTTAACAGTCATTAAGGAAGACAACCTATTGAAAGAGACAACATATAAGAGGTTGAAAGCATAGGAGGCATATTTATAGATGGTATAAGCAAGAATAACAGTTCATTATGCAATGAAGACAAATCTGGGGAGACTCTACACACAGACAATCAAGCATAATGAGGCTAGTGATCAAGAGATAGAGGATGACAGTCACATTGCAAAAGATTCAATAATAGTGATAAGAGATTGTAAAGTTTGGATAGTCAAGATGAATGCATGTGGAAAGAAACAAACAAAAATATCATTCTAATGCAAAAGTATAGTCCAAGAATGGCAAGGAAGGATGGGCATTGCCAACTAACAAAGGAAAGGGTTCAGGGGCATGCTTCAAGCAAAGCAATAATGGTTCACCTCAAGCAACATGAAGACCCTAAAAGTGTATCACCTTACAAGCAGGGCATATGAATTTTTGAAGATTACAATAGTCTATAAGCAAAGATTCAGATAGCATACATCAATATTCTCATGAGTTGGGTCATTTGTTAGAGTATGTGTTCCTAGAAATGAACACTCACCATGAATCTGTTAAGAGGTAGCATATCAAAGTTTACAGTCACCTTCATTCATGCCAAAAAAGTTACTAATTTTGGCTTCAGTATGAGGAAAAGTAATGTCCCTATTCTTCAAAAATGCTAATAGGACCTAATGCAAGTGCATATGTAAGTAATTGAATTGTACTTTCTCTGAATGTTTTGGAACAACTTCCTATTGAAGAGCTATTTGACAGAATGTGGTTGAAAGGACTGTTGGAACTGTAATTTGGAGAATTTTCATAAGTTTTCCATAACCCTAAGTCTCCATATGAATCCTTATCAAAGGTACTAGGGTTTGTATTCGTATCTTTCTGCTCACCCTTTGCATATTTTTACCCCTTGTTTCCATTGGGTCATGCGTTTCTTTTCTTTCTGGTTCATATCGGCATGTGTCCATTTGTTTCTCCCCAATCCATGTTGTGTTTCCTGCATGAGTCTGTGTTGCCTATCGGCAAGACTCATTTGTGTCACAATGAATTGATTTCATCTATAGGTGGTTTTTGGCATGAGCCAGGGGTCTTCGGTGTATTGTTTTATCGATTATATCATGTCACACCGACCCACTTTTGGAGGATTCATATCAACAGGGGTTAGGGGCTTTGATGAAGGGGCACAGTGAGATGGTTTGTGTCTTGCCGACTAGTAGATGAGGATGCCTATCAGTGTGAAACTTCACATCGGTATAATGTTATAGCGAACTTCATATGTCTTACCGATTGGCTCACAATGTTTCTTTTCGGCCAAACCAAAGGCATGTCAGGAGAATGTCTTACCAAGTTTGAATTGTCTTACCGACTATGCGAACAAGGGTTGTTTCGGTCAGGCATGATGATATCGATATATAGTCATAGCGAACTTGTTGGGTCTTGCCGACAATTTCTAGTGAGCGGCTTTGAGTGACCTGAATGTATGATGAGCTTTCAGTATGACTCGAGGCATTCTAAGAGAGGTCTTCCCAATATCGGTTTGTCTTAGCGAAGCACATAAAACATTTTGGACTCATCGGCATGAAAAATCTTATGTCTCAACGACCAATGTGTATCTTATGGATTTTCGGTGAAACTTAAAGTGATCTGCATAGTGTCTCCTCGATTGTATGTGGTCTTGGTGAAGGTGAATGTTGGGCATATCTCGGTAAGAAAAGCTCTCATATGTTGGCGACTTGAACAAATATGACAAAAAGTTCTCTCAATGTGACAAAAGGGTATTCGATATGATATTTCCCTGAGAGCGATTGGTCATAGTGACATGTTAACCACAGGGTTTTTGGTGAAACTTATTGCGGTATATGAGATGTCTCCTCGACATTATATATGTCTCGACGATACATACAATGGAAGGAACATCTTGGGGAAACATAAAGTGTTCTACATAACCTCTCCCCAATTTTCATCTGTCTTGGCAATAGTGAATGAAGGATACAACATATTGAAAGAGACAACATATAAGAGGTTGAAAGCATAGGAGGCATATTTATA
Source organism: Sequoia sempervirens (assembly GCA_007258455.2). Classification (NCBI taxonomy): domain Eukaryota; kingdom Viridiplantae; phylum Streptophyta; class Pinopsida; order Cupressales; family Cupressaceae; genus Sequoia; species Sequoia sempervirens. The sequence goes on along the minus strand of VDFB02207036.1, from coordinate 7,457 downwards.
GATGGTATAAGCAAGAATAATAGTTCACTATGTAGTGAAGACAAATTTGGGGAGACTCTACACATAGATAATCAAGCATAATGAGGCTAGTGATCAAGAGATAGAGGATGACAGTCACATTGCAAAAGATTCAATAATAGTGATAAGAGATTGTAAAGTTTGGACAGTCAAGATGAATGCATGTGGAAAGAAACAGTCAAAAATATCATTCTAATGCAAAAGTATAGTCCAAGAATGGCAAGGAAGGATGGGCATTGCCAACTAACGAAGGAAAGAGTTCAGGGGCATACTTCAAGCAAAGCAATAATGGTTCACCTCAAGCAACATGAAGACCCTAAAAGCGTATCACCTTACAAGCAGGGCATATGAATTTTTGAAGATTACAATAGTCTATAAGCAAAGATTCAGATAGCATACATCAATATTCTCATGAGTTGGGTCATTTGTTAGAGTGTGTGTTCCTAGAAATGAACACTCGCCATGAATCTGTTAAGAGGCAGCATATCAAAGTTCATAGTCACCTTTCATGCCAAAAAAGTTACTGATTTTGGCTTCAGTACGAGGCAAGGTAATGTCCCTGTTCTTCAAAAATGCTAATAGGACCTAATGCAAGTGCATATGTAAGTAATTGAATTGTACTTTCTCTGAATGTTTTGGAACAACTTCCTATTCAAGAGCTATTTGACAGAATGTGGTTGAAAGGACAGTCAACTAAATGAAAGGGAAACTTTTAGGCTTCACAAATTAGTCATAAATGCAAAAGATTAGATATAAATGAGTAAGTTTATGACAGCCATTAATGGACTGTGTGTGAAGGGACAGTCCTTTAAAATTGATATGAAGTGGAATGTGCATAGATTGAGGGGTAGTTTACTATACTGTTATGAGAACATAGGAACCACCTTGCTCAAACATCAACAATAGTAACCCTACCTTTAAGACTACTTCTAACCTTTGAGTCACCTTAGATAGCTTTCACAAAACAGTTTCTAGACACTTTGATTCTGTGATGGAAAACACCTTGGAGACCTAATGCCCTTTTAAGACTCTATCCCACCTTGATAGCCACAAGTCATCATTTATAGATACATACAAAAGAAATCATCAAACAAGTGACAGTCTTAACAGTCATTAAGGGAGACAACCTATTGAAAGAGACAACATATAAGAGGTTGAAAGCATAGGAGGCATATTTATAGATGGTATAAGCAGGAATAACAGTTCACTATGCAATGAAGACAAATATGGGGAGACTCTACACACAGAAAATCAAGCATAATGAGGCTAGTGATCAAGAGATAGAGGATGACAGTCACATTGCAAAAGATTCAATAATAGTGATAAGAGATTGTAAAGTTTGGATAGTCAAGATGAATGCATGTGGAAAGAAATAGTCAAAAATATCATTCTAATGCAAAAGTATAGTCCAAGAGTGGCAAGGAAGGATGGGCATTGCCAACTAACGAAGGAAAGGGTTTAGGGGCAGACTTCAAGCAAAGCAATAATGGTTCACCTCAAGCAACATGAAGACCCTAAAAGCGTATCACCTTACAAGCAGGGCATATGAATTTTTGAAGATTACAATAGTCTATAAGCAAAGATTCAGATAGCATACATCAATATTCTCATGAGTTGGGTCATTTGTTAGAGTATGTGTTCCTAGAAATGAACACTCACCATGAATCTGTTAAGAGGCAGCATATCAAAGTTCACAGTCACCTTAATTCATGCCAAAAAAGTTACTGATTTTGGCTTCAGTACAAGGAAAAGTAATGTCCCTGTTCTTCAAAAATGCTAATAGGACCTAATTCAAGTGCATATTTAAGTAATTGAATTGTACTTTCTCTAAATGTTTTGGAACAACTTCCTATTGAAGAGCTATTTGATAGAATGTGGTTGAAAGGATAGTCAACTAAATGCAAGGGAAACTTTTAGGCTTCACAAATTAGTCATAAATTGAAAAGATTAGTTATAAATGAGTAAGTTTATGATAGTCATTAATGGACTGTGTGTGAAGGGACAGTCCTTTAAAATTGATATGAAGTGGAATGTGCATAGATTGAGGGGTAGTTTACTATACTGTTATGAGAACATAGGAACCACCTTGCTCAAACATCAACAATAGTAACCCTGCCTTTAAGACTACTTCTAACCTTTGAGTCACCTTAGATAGCTTTCACAAAATAGTTTCTAGACACTTTGATTCTGTGATGGAAAACACCTTGGAGACCTAATGCCCTTTTAAGACTCTATCCCACCTTGATAGCCACAAGTCATCATTTATAGATACATACAAAAGAAATCATCAAACAAGTGACAGTCTTAATAGTCATTAAGGAAGACAACCTATTGAAAGAGACAACATATAAGAGGTTGAAAGCATAGGAGGCAGATTTATAGATGGTATAAGCAAGAATAACAGTTCACTATGCAATGAAGACAAATCTGGGGAGACTCTACACACAGGAAATCAAGCATAATGAGGCTAGTGATCAAGAGATAGAGGATGATAGTCACATTGCAAAAGATTCAATAATAGTGATAAGAGATTGTAAAGTTTGGACAGTCAAGATGAATGCATGTGGAAAGAAATAGTCAAAAATATCATTCTAATGCAAAAGTATAGTCCAAGAATGGCAAGGAAGGATGGGCATTGCCAACTAACGAAGGAAAGGGTTCAAGGGCAGACTTCAAGCAAAGCAATAATGGTTCACCTCAAGCAACATGAAGACCCTAAAAGCGTATCACCTTACAAGCAGGGCATATGAATTTTTGAAGATTACAATAGTCTATAAGCAAAGATTCAGATAACATACATCAATATTCTCATGAGTTGGGTCATTTGTTAGAGTATGTGTTCCTAGAAATGAACACTCACCATGAATCTATTAAGAGGCAGCATATCAAAGTTCACAGTCACCTTTCATGCCAAAAAAGTTATTGATTTTGGCTTCAGTACGAGGAAAAGTAATGTCCCTGTTCTTCAAAAATGCTAATAGGACCTAATGCAAGTGCATATGTAAGTAATTGAATTGTACTTTCTCTGAATGTTTTGGAACAACTTCCTATTGAAGAGCTATTTGACAGAATGTGGTTGAAAGGACTATTGGAACTGTAAATTTGAGAATTTTCATAAGTTTTCCATAACCCTAAGTCTCCATATGAATCCTTATCAAAGGTACTAGGGTTTGTGTTCGTATCTTTCTGCTCACCCTTTGCATATTTTTACCCCTTGTTTCCATTGGGTCGTGCGTTTCTTTTCTTTCTGGTTCATATCGGCATGTGTCCATTTGTTTCTCCCCAATCTATGTTGTGTTTCCTGCATGAGTCTGTGTTGCCTATCGGCAAGACTCATTTGTGTCACAATGAATTGATTTCATCTACAGGTGGTTTTCGGCATGAGCCAGGGGTCTTTGGTGTATTATTTTATCGATTATATCATGTCACACCGACCCACTTTTGGAGGATTCATATCAGCAGGAGTTAGGGGCTTCGATGAAGGGTCACAGTGAGATGGTTTATGTCTTGCCAACTAGTAGATGAGGATGACTATCAGTGTGAAACTTCACATCGGTAAAATTTTTATAGCGAACTTCATATGTCTTACCAATTGGCTCGCAATGTTTCTTTTCGGCCAAACCAAAGGTATGTCAGGAGAATGTCTTACCGAGTTTGAATTGTCTTACCGACTATGCAAACAAGGGTTGTTTCGGTCAAGCATGATGATATAGATATATAGTCACAGCAAACTTGGTGGGTCTTGCTGACAATTTCTAGTGAGCGGCTTTGAGCGACCTGAATGTATGATGAGCTTTCAGTATGACTCGAGGCATTCTAAGAGAGGTCTTCCTGATATCGATTTGTCTTAGCGAAGCACATAAAACATTTTGTACTCATCGGCATGAAAAATCTTATGTCTCGGCGACCAATGTGTATCTTATGGATTTTCGGTGAAACTTAAAGCGATCTGCATAGTGTCTCCTCGATTGTATGTGGTCTTGGCGAAGGCGAATGTTGGGCATATCTCGATAAGAAAAGCTCTCATATGTTGGTGACTAGAACAAATATGACAAAAAGTTCTCTCGATGTGACAAAAGGGTATTCGATATGATATTTCCCTGAGAGCGATTGGTCATAGTGACATGTTAACCATGGGGTTTTTGGTGAAACTTATTGTGGTCTATGAGATGTCCCCTCGACATTATATATGTCTTGCCGATACATACAATGGAAGGAACATCTCGGGGAAACATAAAGTGTTCTACATAACCTCTCCCCAATTTTCATTTGTCTTGGCAATAGTGAATGAAGGATACAACATATTGAAAGAGACAACATATAAGAGGTTGAAAGCATAGGAGGCATATTTATAGATGGTATAAGCAAGAATAATAGTTCACTATGTAGTGAAGACAAATCTGGGGAGACTCTACACACACTATCAACCTGCCATTAAATATAAGCTAGTGGATCAAGAGATATGGATGACAAATATTTGGGTAAAAAGATTCAATAATAGTGATAAGATTGTAAAGTTTGACAAATAAGATGAATGCATGTGGCAAGAAATAGTCAAAAATATCATTCTAATGCAAAAGTATAGTCTAAGAATGGCAAGGAAGGGATGGGCATCTAACTAACTAAGGAAAGGGTTCAAGCGTGACTTCAAGCAAAGCAATAATGGTTCGGCCAAGCAACATGAAGACCCTAAAAGTGTATCACCTACAAGTAGGGCATATGAATTTTGAAGATTACAATACTATAAGCAAAGATTCGTGATAGCATACATCAATATTCTCAAGGAGCTGGTCATTTTGTTATAAGTATGCTCCCTAGAAATGAACACTCACCATGAATCTATTAAGAGGCAGCATATCAAAGTTCACAGTCACCTTTCATGCCAAAAAAATTACTGATTTTGGCTTCAGTATGAGGCAAAGTAATGTCCTTGTTCTTCAAAAATGCTAATAGGACCTAATGCAAGTGCATATGTAAGTAATTGAATTGTACTTTCTCTAAATGTTTCAGAACAACTTCCTATTGAAGAGCTATTTGACAGAATGTGGTTGAAATGATAGTCAACTAAATGCAAGGGAAATGTTTAGGCTTGACAAATTAGTCATAAGTGCAAAAGATTAGATATAAATGAGTAAGTTTATGACAGTGATTAATGGACTGTGTGTGAAGGGACAGTCCTTTAAAATTGATATGAAGTGGAATGTGCATAGATTTAGGGCTAGTTTACTATAATGTTATGAGAACATAGGAACCACCTTGCTCAAACATCAACAATAGTAACCCTACCTTTAAGACTACTTCTAACCTTTGAGTCACCTTAGATAGCTTTCACAAAATAGTTTCTAGACACTTTGATTTTGTGATGGAAAACACCTTGGAGACCTAATGCCCTTTTAAGACTCTATCCCACCTTGATAGCCACAATTCATCATTTATAGATACATACAAAAGAAATCATCAAACAAGTGACAAGCCTAATGTACTATTAAGGAAGACAACCCATTGAAAGAGGACAAATATATAAGAGGTTGAAAAGCTTATAGGAGGCATATTTATAGATGGTATGTGGGCAAGAATAATACCACCATGCAATGAAGATGTGACCGGGGAGACTCTACACACAAAATCAGTGTAAACATACTGAGGCTAGTGCATCTAAGAGATCGAGGATGATAGCCATATTGGTGATTCAATAATAGTGATAAGAGATACCGTAAAGCTTTGATAGCTCTCAAGATGAATGGCCACGTGGAAAGCAAAACAGTCGCAAATATCATTCTGAATGCAAAAGCATAGTTCAAGAATGGCAAGGAAGGACAGAATTCGGCACGAAGGAAAGGGTTCAGGGGCAGACTTCAAGCAAAGTAATAATGGTTCACCTCAAGCAACATGAAGACCTTAAAAGCATATCACCTTACAAGAAGGGAATATGAATTTTTGAAGATTACAATAGTCTATAAGCAAAGATTCAGATAGCATACATCAATATTCTCATGAGTTGGGTTATTTTTTAGAGTATGTGTTCCTAGAAATGAACACTCACCATGAATCTGTTAAGAGGCAACATATCAAAGTTCATAATCACCTTAATTCATGCCAAAAAAGTTACTGATTTTGGCTTCAGTACGAGGAAAAGTAATGTCCCTGTTCTTCAAAAATGCTAATAGGACCTAATGCAAGTGCATATGTAAGTAATTGAATTGTACTTTCTCTGAATGTTTTGGAACAACTTCCTATTGAAGAGCTATTTGACAGAATGTGGTTGAAAGGACTTTTGGAACTGTAATTTTGAGCATTTTCATAAGTTTTCCATAACCCTAAGTCTCCATATGAATCCTTATCAAAGGCACTAGGGTTTGTGTTTGTATCTTTCTGCTCACCCTTTGCATATTTTTACCCCTTGTTTCCATTGGGTTGTGTGTTTCTTTTCTTTCTGGTTCATATCGGCATGTGTCCATTTGTTTCTCCCTAATCTGTGTTGCGTTTCCTGCATGAGTATGTGTTGCCTATCGACAAGACTCATTTGTGTCATAGCGAATTGATTTCATCTATAGGTGGTTTTCGACATGAGCCAGGGGTCTTTGGTGTATTGTTTTATCAATTATATCATGTCACACCAACCGGCGTTTGGAGGATTCATATCAGCAGGAGTTAGGGGCTTCGATGAAGGGTCACAACGAGATGGTTTGTGTCTTGCTGACTGGTAGATGAGGATGCCTATCGGTGTGAAACTTCACATCGGTATAATGTTATATCGAACTTCATATGTCTTACCAATTGGCTCGCAATGTTTCTTTTTGGCCAAACCAAAGGTATGTCGGGAGAATGTATTACCGAGTTTGAATTGTCTTACCGACTATGTGAACAAGGGTTGTTTTGGTCAGACATGATGATATCGATATATAGTCATGGCGAACTTGTTGGGTCTTGTCGACAATTTCCAGTGAGCGGCTTTCGGCGACCTGAATGTATGATGAGCTTTCGGTATGACTCGAGCCATTCTAAGAGAGGTCTTCCCAATATCGGTTTGTCTTAGCGAAGCACATAAAACATTTTGGACTCATCAGCGTGAAAAATCTTATGTCTTGGCGACCAATGTGTATCTTATGGATTTTCCGTGAAACTTAAAGTGATCTGCATAGCATCTCCTCGATTGTATGTGGTCTTGGCAAAGGCGAATGTTGGGCATATCTCAGTAAGAAAAGCTCTCATATCTTGGCGACTAGAACAAATATAACAAAAAGTTCTCTCAATGTGACAAAAGGGTATTCGATATGATATTTCCCTGAGAGCGATTGGTCATAGCGACATGTTAACCATGGGGTTTTCGGTGAAACTTATTGTGGTCTATGAGATGTCTCCCCGACATTATATATGTCTTGCCGATACATAAAATGGAATGAACATCTCGGGGAAACATAAAGTGTTCTACATAACCT
>VDFB02207032.1:0-18371 GCA_007258455.2 Sequoia sempervirens | reverse complement strand
ACAATCTAGTCCTAGTGTTAGTAGTAGACGAAGCAACACTAAGGGAGTGAAAGAGTGGAGAAGGATGTCATTACTACCATAGAAAAACAAATCAAATATTTATAGGAGGAATGGAATGCTATTATTTCCCTAGTGTTGTAGTTTCTTCTTTATTTTGGTTCTATCCTACCTATTATGTTTATTTATTTTTTATATGTTTTTGCTATGTTGTTGTAGTCTTGTTATAAGAATAAATCAAATATAAATATAGGAGGAATGGAATGCTATAATTTCCTTAGTGTTGTAGTTTCTCCTTTATTTTGGTTCTATCCTACCTATTGTGTTTATTTTGTTTTAAATTTTTTTTGCTAAGTTGTTTTAGTCTTGTTATAAAACATATCAAATATAAATATAGGAGGAATGGAATGCTATAATTTCCCTAGTGTTGTAGTTTCTTCTTTATTTTGGTTCTATCCTACCTATTGTGTTTATTTTGTTTAAAAATGTTTCTACTATGTTATTGCAGTCTTGTTATAGCTAGATAGTGATGCAGAGCATCTACAGACTTCAAGGGTTCTAAAGACCCAAGACAAAAACTTGAAAAGGTTAGTTAACTTTCACCCAAAATTCACTTCTTTGTAAATTGATTCCACAAGGCTTAAAGGCACCAAAACACCAAATATGGATTCCAAACACTCAGCAGACCCTAATAAATTTATATTATTATGAAATATGTAGGATTAAACCAAAAATACCCTTCAATAACACTATTTCATCGATTTCTCAATTGCTAGCACCAAGAGACTAAAATTGCTTGTAGTAGCCCAAAACACTAAATCAGGTGAAACTCTAAAACCTGATTGAATCTCCACATAAAAAATGTATTTTTAGTGACCCATTACAACCTAATTAAACATACTTCAACATCATATACTATTGCTTTGGAAAGAACATCAGTAAAAATAACAGTCCTACAACAAAATAGGCTCAATTAGGCCTTTTTAACAAAGCAAGTACCATCAAAATCACTCCACAACATCAAAAAGCCATGTGCAAATCTTAAATATGTTATAAAACTACTAAATCATCAATCTTTATTAAATAAACCACTAACCAAGGAAACAAATCATAAAACCCTTGCTCAATGCTTAAAACTATGCTCAAATAGTGAGGGTTTATTGAAAACATACATTCCAAACCTCCAATAACCTTGAAAATGCTTCACATATCTTGTATAAGGTCTACAAAAGCTAAATTAATTATCTCACAGCCTTTACCATTGTTATTTCTTCAAACCTTAACCTGTAGGAATCCATTCTTGCATGGAAAACATTGAAAATCATTTGGAGCAGCAACTTAACTTATGTATTTTTCCTTCCTCTACATCTACAAACAAATATGGCACTAAAAAATCCCTACACTAACCCATTCCATTGATTTAAAAGTCTAAATTGGTGGAATGGTTGTTAAATCATTCATAGACTCCAAAACCCTTAAATTGGGGTTTTCAGACCAATTTATAGAAAGGAGGCTCAAACAGATGTTATACTCAATAAAATCCCTCCAAAATAGAATTTATTGAAAGATAATACAATGTTCTACCTAAAAATACAAATTTTATGGCCTAATTTTTCTGTATAGGCTATACAAAACAAATAAATAATAGGAAAAAAACACTATTTATACAAAACATAGTACTTTTATTCACAAAATTATTTACAAATACAATGTGCCAATGCTTAGCTCACCTCCACAAGGCCATTTTAAGGTGTTTACAATAGTTTTATTGACTTCCCCATCAGTTACAACTGACGCACTAACTTGTTTCACAAAGATGACTTCAAATTCTTGATTCTTCAATTTCTTACAATATTGCATTTTTGCATTTTTGCATTTTTGCAACAAAAAGACAATTTTTGCAATTTGACTTCTTTGACCTCATAGTAACGTTGTAGATACTCATATACATTTAAAATTTTCCACACATGACCCTTTTACATGCATTACATGATCAAAATTTAACTTTTACATGATTGCCTATTTGAGGCATAACTTCACTAGGTGCTCCTACACCAAACAACCAGCTTGAAAAAGACCGCAAGTCCCTTTGAGGACTGAGTTGCATCCAACTGGTTTCTTTGCACCTACATACCTTTATCAATGCTATCTTGGACTACTTCTTTCCTTTCTCTTGAAATCGTTTACTTACCTTTACCTGTCACCTTGATTCATTCCATCTTCTACCTTCATTTTTATCTTCACTTATCTTTGTCTTTTGTCTTGCCTTTCACTTCCCCAATAATCTCTTGTGCCATCAGATTCACAAATTATTGTGCTATCAGTAGTTAACTTTCCTCTATCTTCTTTTTCAATCAAAGGACACAAGACTGTCCTTACTATGCTTTCACCATGCTTTTCTTTCCTCTCTTCAATCAATTCATCCTTGACCTTCTCTTAACATGCTTCTCATCATCTCTTCATCTTTTCCAATCATTGAATAACTCTTCAAACTGACTTTCAAATTTGGTAATGGCTGCAAATTCTTCAGGTTCTTTTCATATTGATATCCATCTCCCTCACTTCTTCATCACACAACCTCAGCATACCATCCATCTTACCCAACAAAAGATCTTGGAAGATGCACCTACCCACTCTCTCTTAGTAGTGTAACTCCTTCTATACCTTCTCCTTAGCTTAATCTTTGTTGGAGGAAAGTGAACATATACCTCATCCTTGTCTGTAACCAACACACCTTCTCACAACTCTTTCTCTTGCAGCTTTTAGATGGATCAAGCACTTGCAACCAACAACTTAGCAAACCACCAGATCAACTAGATCTAATACCAATTGATGTAGAGCATCTATAGAATTAAAGGGTTTTAAAGACCCAAAACACAAACTTGAAAAGGTCAGTTAACTTTCACCCAAAATCCACTTCTTTGTAACTTGATTCCATAAGGCTTAAATGCACCAAAACATGAAATCTGGATTCCAAACTATATCAGACCCTAATACACTTCCATTATCATGAAATGGGAAGGATTAAACCAAAAACACCCTTTAATAACATGATTTCATCAATTTCTCAATTGCTAGCACCGAGATACTAAAATTTCTTATAGTAGCCCAAAACACTAAATCAAGTGAAACTCTAAAACCTAATTGAATCTCCATAGAAAAAATGTGTTTTCAAGGACCCATTACAACCTTATTAAACATGTTTCAACATTAGTTACTGTTGATTTGGAATGAATATCAGTAAAAATGATTGTCCCATAGCAAAATAGGCTTAATTAGGGCTTTTTAACAAAGAAAGTACCATCAAAATCACTCCACAATTTAAAATAACCATGGGAAGATCTTAAACAGGTTATAAAGCTACTAAATCATCAATCTTTATCAAATCAATCGCTCACCAAGGCAACAAATCATAAAACTATTGCTCAATGCTTAAAATTATGCTCAAATAGTGAGGGTTTATTAAAAACATACATTCCAAACATCTAAACACCTTGATATTGCTTCAAACATCTTGTATAAGTTCTACACAAGCCAAATTAACTATCTCATAGCCTTTATCATTGTCATGTCTTCAAACCTTAACCTCTAGGCATCCATTCTTGCATGGAAAACATTGAAAATCATCTGGAACTAACAACTTAACTTTTGTATTTTTCCTTCCTCTACATCTGCAAACACATATAGAACTAAAAACACCCCACACTAACCCATTCCACTAATTTACATAGCCTAAATCAGTGGAATGGTTGTTAAATCATTCCTAGACTCTCAAAACCCTTAAATTTTGGTTTTCAGACCGATTTACAAAAATGAGGCTCAAACAGATGTTATACTCAATAAAATCCCTCCAAAATAGACTTGATTGAAATCCAATACAATGTTCTACCCAAAACAACAAATTTTAGGGCATGTTGTTTTTGTACAGGTTGTATGAAACTAATAAACAACAAGAAAAAACACTATTTTTGTAGAACATAGTCCTTTTATTCATAGAATTGTTTCCAAATACAATATGTCAATGCTTAGCTAGCCTTGACAAGGCCCTTTTAAGGTGTTTAAAATAGTTTTCTTGAATTCCCCATCAGTTACAACTGACCCACTAACTTGTTTCACAAAGATGACTTCAACTTCTTGCAATTTTGTGTTCTTGCATTTTTGCAACAAAAAGATATTTTTTGCAATTTGACTTCTTTGACCTCATAGGAACGTCGTAGAGACTGATATACATTTGAAATGGTCCACACATGACTGTTTTGCATACATTACATGATGAAAATTTAAATTTTACATGATTGCCTATTTGAGGCATAACTTCATTAGGTGCTCCTACACCAAACAATCGGTCAGAAAAAGACCTCAAGTCCCTTTGAGGATTGAGTTGCATCCAACTGGTTTCTTGACACTTGCATACCTTTATCAATGCTATCTTGGACTGCTTCTTGCCTTTCTCTTGAAACTATTTACTTACCTTTATCTATCACCTTGATTCATTCCATCTTTTACCTTTATTTTTATCTTCACTTGTCTTTGTCTTTTGTCTTTTCTTTCTCTTCCCGAATAATCTCTTGCGCCATCAGATTAACAAATCACTGTGCTATTAGTAGTTAACTTTCCTCTAACTTCTTTTTCAATCAAAGGACATAGGACTGTCCTTACTATGCTTTCACCATGCTTTTATTGCCTCTCTTCAATAAATTTATCCTTGACCTTCTCTTAAAGTAATTCTTGTCATTTCTTCATCTTTTCCAATCACTAGATCACTCTTCAAACTAACTTTCAATTTTTGTAATGGCTGCAAACTCTTGAAGTGATTTTCATAGCAATATCCATCACCCTCACTTCTTCATCACACAACCTCAACATACTGTCCATCTTACCCAACAAAAGATCCTGGAAGATGCACCTACCCAATCTCTCTCTCAATGGTGTAACTCCCTTTGCACCTTATCCCCATCTTAATCTCTATTGGAGGACAGTGAACACAAACCTCTTTCTTGTATGTAACCAACACACCTTCTCATAACTCTTTCTCTTCCAGCTTTAAGATGGATCAAGCAATTGCAAGAAACAACTTAGCAAACCACTAGATTAACTAGCTCTGATACCAATTGATGTAGAGCATCTACAGAATTCAAGGGTTCTAATGACCCAAAACACAAACTTGAAAAGCTCAGTTAACTTTCATCGAAAATTCACTCCCTTGTAACTTGATTCCAAAAGGATTATAGGCACCAAAACACCAAATCTGGATTCCAAACTCTTAGAAGACCCTAATACATTTCCATTATCATAAAATAGGAGGGATTAAACCAAAAACACCCTTCAATAACACTATTTCATCAATTTCTCAATTGCTAGCACCAAGAGACTAAAATTTCTTATAATAGCCCAAAACATAGTTAAATCAAGTGAAACTCTAAAACCTAATAAAATCTCCACAGAAAAAATGTGTTTTTGGGAACCCATTACAACCTTATTAAACATGCTTCAACATAAGATACTATTTCTTTGGAAAGAGTATCAATAAAAATGACTATCCCACAAAAAAAATAGGCTCAATTAGGCCTTTTTAACAAAGAAAGTACCATCAAAATCACTACACAACATTAGAAAACCATGGGAAGATCTTAAAAAGGTTATAAAACTACTAAATCATCAATCTTTATCAAATAAATTGCTCACCAAGGCAACAAATCATAAAACCCTTGCTCAATGCTTAAAACTATGCTCAAATAGTGAAGGTTTATTGGAAACACACATTCCAAACCTCTGAATGCCTTGCTATTGCCTCAAACATCTTGTATAAGGTTTGTACAAGCTAAATTAACTATCTCACAACCTTTATCACTATCATTTCTTCAAACCTTAACTTGTAGGCATCCATTCTTGCATGGAAAACATTGAAAATCATTTGGAGCAACAACTTAGCTTTTGTATTTTTCCTTCCTTTGCATCTACAAACACATATAGCACTAAAAACACCCTAAACTAACCTATTCCACTGATTTAAAAATCCTAAATTGGTGGAATGGTTGTTAAATGATTCCTAGACTCTTAAAACCCTTAAATTGGGGTATTAAGACCGATTTATAGAAAGGAGGCTCAAACATATGTTATATTTAATAAAATCCCTGAAAAATAGACTTTATTGAAAGCTAATGCAATGTTCTACCTAAAACAACAAAGTTTAGGGCCTTTTGTTTCTGTACAGGTCATACAAAACTAATAAACAACAAGAAAAAACACTATTTTTCCAGAACATAGTACTTTTATTCACAAAATTGTTTCAAAATACAATATGCCAATGCTTAGCTCACCCTCACAAGGCCCTTTTAAGGTGTTTACAATAGTTTTCTTGATGTCCCCATCAGTTACAACTAACCCACTAACTTGTTTCACAAAGATGACTGTTCAACTTCTTGTAATTTTGTGTTCTTGCAGTTTTGCAACAAAAAGACAAGTTTTGCAATTTGACTTCTTTTCCCTCGTAGGAATTTCGTAGAGACTCATATACATTTGAAATGGTCCACACATGATTTTTTTACATGCATTACATGATGAAAATTCAAATTTTACATGATTGCCTATTTGAGGCATAACTTCACTAGGTGCTCCTACACCAAACAACCGGCCTGAAAAATACCTCAAGTCCCTTTGAGGACTGAGTTGCATCCAACTGGTTTCTTCACACATACATACCTTTATCAATGCTATCTTGGACTACTTCTTTCCTTTCTCTTGAAATCATTTACTTACCTTTATCTGTCACCTTGATTCATTTCATCTTTTTCCTTCAGTTTTATCTTCACTTGTCATTGTCTTTTGTCTTGTCTTTCTCTATCCCAATAATCTCTTGTGCCATTAGATTCACAAATCATTGTGCTATCAGTAGTTAACTTTCCTCTAACTTCTTTTTCAATCAAAGGACATAGGATTGTCCTTACTATGCTTTCACCATGCTTTTCTTGCCTCTCTTTAATCAATTCATCATTGACATCTCTTAACCCGCTTCTCATAATCTCTTCATCTTTTCCAATCACTGGATCACTCTTCAAACTAACTGTCAACTTTTGTAATGGCTGCAAACTCTTCAAGTGATTTTCATATAGATATCCATCTCCCTCACTTCTTCATCACACAACCTCAACATACCATCCATCTTACCCAACAAAATATCCTAGAAGATGAACTCATTGAACCGTGAAAAAACTGTATTTTTACATATGTTTTCACTGATAAGTATATTATTTTGATCCTACCATATGCATATTTTATCTGTATTTTTCCCTCTTGCCCCTCTGAGTTCATCCATGTTTGCATTTTCCACCTTTTGGTCCATATCGGCATGAGTTTGTTTGGGTCTCCCCAACCCATTACATTTTCCTACTAAAATCTTATGTTTCAGGTGTATTGGCAAGACATGCTCTTTGTTATAGCGACTGGCATTTCTCTATGGTTGGCTATCAATGTAATGTCCATGTTGTTCCAATGATGGTGGAGGCATCTATCAGCAGAGGTTTTGTTGTCAGGGCAGTGTCTTATCAAACTCAATCTGTCTCCCTGACTTGTGCATATGGTACTCTTCAGCGAGAGTTGGGTTATCGGCTAAAGGTCTTCACGATTTCATTTTGTCATGCCTGGCAAGTTCAGGATGTGCATCGGTATAGGTTGGGGCGATCACCGTAAGGTCTCAGTAAAGTGACCTTTGGTCTCGCCGATGGAAAGTTTGGAGGATTCTTATCGGCAGGAGTGTGGTCTTATCTTAGTGACTCAAGGATAGATGAAAGCTTTAGGTATATCATGGGCACTCTATATGACCTCTCCCTAATACTGTATTGTCTTGGAAAAAGTGAGTGGGGAATGGTTTTCGGCATAAAGTGGAGTGTCGATGACATTCAGAGTGGATAAGGATTTTTGGTAAAGCAATGTGGATTTTGCGAGAGGTCATACCGATATCATAGAGCTACAGCGATACGAAAGGGGAACCAGGGGATACTTCTTGGCTTCGGTGTGACCAACGGAATGTTATAGCGACATACAGAATGTGACAATGCATATCAGTAAAACATAATGTGATCTACGGGACATCTCCCTGACTTGGATAAGTCACAGCGAAAGCGAAATACAAGGGCAGAGCGATTAACGAATGAATTTCCTTTGGCATGACTATATGGATGTCTCGCCGACTATTCATTGGTGAAAATAGAATTTCAAAGTGCTGGGCCGACATGTTTCTACTTGGATGACCGTTACTTGTGAACTCTATTGGAGCTCGAATTCTATGGAGGGACAACATGATACTTCAAATGATTTATTTTCTAATGCTTGTGTATAAATAGGAATTTTGGCAATTGTAATAGGGACCAGTTATGAGTTATTCGATACAGTAGGTATTTTTTGATGGATACAGTAATATAGATTCATCATATCAGAGACTAAGTTGCATGTTCTAAAATGGAGGTATTTATGAATGTCAATTGATGTTGCTGCACATGTCTAGTATCAGTTATCTATTGAATTTAATAAAAGGATTACTAAGTTGTCTCCAAGATGGATTCTTTCTAATTGTTTAAATTGATATGACAAGTTTGTATTCAATTTAACAGTGCACGTTTGTTGCATTTTTGTGATCGATTGATTGTCTCTTTCAAGAAAAGACTAAATCCTTTTAGTTAATCACAGTATTTAGTGGGATTCAATTGGATTATTCAAGTAGAACTTAGTAATCACATTCTTGCATGTTTATACAATTTATAAGCATAATCTATGCCAGATAATTTGAATTCTCTCAGAGAAGTGTTGCTCATCTTGATCTGATTTGACTCCGCATACCCAACAAGGCACTGGTCTCTGCATTTCATCATTTTGAATTCACTTAATCTCTTTACATCTGTTATTTGAGTATTCTAAGATTTAGATTAGAAGATTGTTGTTGCTATTTAGTTCAAGTTGGTTTTCATTTGTTCATTCTGATCTGCCATTGTGAACAAATTGTTTTAAGAAGATAGTCACAAGTTAAGTCTGCAAATTCAAAGAGGTACACCCGCCTAGGTTTAGTAGCACCTAAAGAGTAGAAGGTTGAATTCTTTTAACCTTGTCTATTACCCGAAAGTGTATCAAGAGATTGGCATCCTCTTGAGGCATTTGGCCTACGATTTTGAGAGCTAACAAATTGGTGAGATCTCTTTGAGAATACGATTTAGAATCAAAAGCCTTAATCATAAAGTCGAGACTTTGTATAGACTTCTATTTGAGATAAGAAGCATTAAGTATTTTCTCATTTTTGATAAAAGTGAGTGGCGACTCTGACAGAAATTTTTGCAGTTGTTCATCATGAATGGAAGAAGATCTCAGTATAGGGGTGGTCATACTGGAGCTCCTGCTGGCAGCAGTAAGTGGACACATAAAGATGACAAAGCTGATAAAGGAAAGAGGTTCAATGATGACATGTGCATAACTGATAAAGGCAAAGCACCAAGAGCACATTGTGAAACATATAATTGTTATGATACATGGAGAGATGATTCAAGTGCAGAGCCTTGTACCCCAGAAGATCAAAGAAATCCTTTCCCTTCTCTCGATCCTCAGAAATTGGCTGTGTTTGAAGCTAGAAAGAGGCAGGAATATGATCTAGAAATGCAGGGTGATCAGAATGAACCTATTGATCATGCATCTCCTCAAGAAGATTATGAATCTTTGAGTTTTGAAGAAATCAAGGCGCTGTTTGAATCCCAAGAAAAGGAAAGAAAAGAATAGGAAAAGGCTCGGATGATACAAGCAATAAAAGAATCCAAATTGCAGAAAGCACAAGTTACTGATTGCCCCCCAAAGTATGTACCACCTCATAAGCAGGGTAGTCATAGTGCAGGGCCATCTAATCAATCGAATGCTCAGAACCATCAGACTAGGAATCACTACAGGCAGCCAAGTCAGTCGCCTCATATTCCCACACAGCATACAAATGTGCATCCGCCTCCTAGTCAACATCACACCCCTCAGCATAATGCACAATACAATAATCCTATGCATCAGTATCAATATCCACCTATCCCTCCCCCTCACCAATACGCAACAATTATCAGACAGTTTGATTTGGCAGGTTTTAATCTATGCCCTTACCCTATGGATAGCAGTTGGAGAGGTATGATTCCCAAGTTTGCAGGGAGAAATGCAGTCACTGCTGAAGAACATCTAAGGAATTTCAATATGTCCATTCAAGACATAGGTATGCCACATGAAGATTTGCACATGAGGCTGTTTATGATGTCACTTACTGAAGACGCTAGGGAATGGTTTAACAGTTTGCCAGCATATTCAATTAATTCTCTCTAAGCATTTCAAGACAAATTCTTAGAGCAATATGGGAATCAAAATGCTCCAGATGCAACTCTTCATGAACTGGTGAGGATTCAGAAAAATCAAAATGATTCAATTTATGATTTCAACCGAAAATTCAACAAGTTGCATACTAAAGTACCTCTTGGATTGAGGTTTCCAGACTCTGCTGCATTGAGTATTTATTTAAGTGCATTTGATCCTAAGATAGGGTATGAACTAAGAAGTAGATCCCTAAGAGATTTGGTTGAAGCACAGAAAATTGCATTGAAAATTGAGAATAACAGGAAGACTGCTGGTGTGACTAATAAAAGAGACAGCCTGAGGCCTCCTCAACAAAGTAATTATCAGTACAGACAAGAGAATACATACATAAATGAAAACAGAAACGAAAGGCCAAGGTTTCATGATATGCCTTACAATACAGACTGGAAAGATGGGAAACCTGTAACGGCCAGGCCAAGAAATAAAGAGACTCCTAATCCATTGAACAAAAAGGGAACTTACATGGTGAGTAATAATTATTTTTGTGAAGTTTGTAATCAGCCACATTCTCCAGACTACTGTGTTGTAGCTCAAAAGATGCAAGAAGAGGGAATGTTGATGGAGAATAATGAAGATCACAAAATTTATTTGACTTCAGATACCTTTTATCATGCTGAGGAAGGATATTCATCTTTAGAGGATGAAGGCTATGAGTATGACATTTCTAATTAGAACTATAATGTCCATATGGCTAAACAACAGATCTTTTATGATTCTCATGAAGACTACATAGAGCCACATCTTGTTGAAATGCCTATTCAGTGCAATGTAAGGAGACTCACTAAAGATGAAATGGAGAAAATAATTGTTGCAGCAGTTGAGGATGCAAGGAGTAAATATTGGTTGAGAAACAAAAAAGTGAATGAGCTAGATGGAGTTCCTAGGGGAATTTTTGTAAAAGATCAGAAGGAAACACAACAAACTGGAAAAAAGCCAAAGAATAAGCAGCATGATAAAATTGAAAAGAAGCCTGTCCAAAAGTAGAAAGTTGCAGAATTACACAAGGAAATGCAAAGGTCTGATTAGCATAGTAAAAAAGAAAAAGAAGAAACCAAAAGTGAAGCGCCAGACTTGAAGAAGACTGTTAAAATGGAATGCTCCTCTTTTGACTTCACACAGGCGTTATCCCAAGTAAAAATGTCTATTCCACTACTTGAATTGATGAAAATTAAGGAGTATAGAGATAATGTTGTTCAATTGATTACAAATGGGAATGAAAAGCATATGAATGCTGAAGTAGTCAATAGGCAGGAAAAGATAAATAATTAAAAAGTCTGTTTAGGAGATGTTTTAACAACCTCCCCACAAGTGGATCCATTCTTCACCACATTGCTTATAAATAATAAATTGTTGAGGAACTGCATGATATATTTTGGCGCTGCTATAAATATTATGCCAGTAGGTGTTATGAAGCAGCTGGGCTTATGTGTTGATACATATGAAGGGAAGTGTTATGCAATGGATAATAGACCTGTACCTGTGATTGGCATTATAAAGGGTGTTGAAGTCAAACTAGCTACTTATCCACAAGTGGCTTACAATATAGACATAATAGTCATTGATACTCCTCCTTAGTTTGGGATGCTTTTGTCAAGATAATGGACAACAACTGTTGGTGGAAATATTCAGTTTGATCTGTCTTATGCAATAATACCAGTGAATGGTCAAGAAGTCAAATTATATAGAGATCCAAGAATGAACCAGCTTGTTGATTGTGTGCCTCAAGATCAGATTAATTGTTTTTGTGATGTTGATCTTAGAAGTTTTAAAATTGAACCAACTCAACTAGAATTAACCAATAATGATCCAATAGAAAAGTATGTGGCACAAAGCTGCAATGAAGTCTGGAAGATATATTTTGATGGAGCCTACAGCCAAGAAGGTAATGGAGCTAGGATTGTATTTGTTTCACCTAAAGGTATTACTTTTAAATATTCATTTATGTTAGCATTCAAATGTACAAACAATGTGGCAGAGTATGAAGCTTTATTGATAGGTTTGAACATGGCTGTGAAACACAAGATTAAGTTGTTAACTATTTTTGGTGATTTTGAGTTGGTTGTTTCACAGATCACATCAAAATATGTAGCAAAGCACAAAAGATTAAAATAGTATAGGAATGTTGTATGGGATACAATTGAATTGTTTGATGCCTTCTCAATTGAGTGGATTGATAGGTCAAAGAACATAATGGCTGATTTCTTAGCAAATGTAGTGCTTAAAGGAGATGACATCACATTGGCTGGGGTATCAAAAATTGAGTTTAAGACAAGGCCTATTGTTCTCATAATATTTATAACTAGCAAGTTTTTAATGACATACCCCACCTTTTGGAAATTCTCAATTGTATAGATCGCAAGATGAGGCCCAGAAATGATTTCAATGCTTTTGTTGAAGAAATGGATGGGAAGCAAACCGTGGTTTGAAAGGAAATATTGTAGCTCTCAAAACAAATAAACCCAAGGGTCTAGTGGCACTAGAGAGGTTGTAAGGATGTTCATAGATCTCTAATGAAACAAACGCCAGCTAGAAGAGAGAAGATATATTGAAGAAGTCAACTTAGGGAATGAGAGATAGCACCAAGAAAGGTATACATTGGAAAGAAGATCAGCCCCACGCATTAGAAGAATGTTGATAGAGTTGTTGAGAAAATACAAGCATTTTTGCTTGGTCTTATGAAGATCCGAAAAGCATACAGGGAAGGCTTCTATTTCAACATGAAATACCAATCAAGCTAGCACACCAAGCCTTTCGCACGTAAAAGAAAAGACTCCATAAATCCAACACTCGGAGCCTAAAATGCAAGATGAATTGATAAAGCTCAGGGATGGAGGAATTATCAAACGAATCAGACATTCAATGTGGGTTTCAAATCTAGTTCCTGTGAGAAAGAAGAATGGTGATATCAAATTATGTGTGGACTTTAGGAATTTAAATATGACATCTCTCAAAGATAATTATCCTTTACCCAATATGGAGGCTATATTACATAAGGTGATAGGGTGTGAGTTGTTGTCCATGATGGATGGGTTCTCTAGATATAATCAAGTCAAAGTCAAGGAATCTAAGCAATACAAGATAGCATTCACAACTCCTTGGGGAACATATGTATACATAAGAATGCCATTTGGTCTCACTAATGTTGGAGCCACTTTTCAACGGGCTATGGATGTAGCATTTGCTGATTTGATTAATGTTATCATGGTGGTGTATCGTTGACTGATCAGCTTCTTCAAGAAGGCTGAAGATCATGTGCAACATCTTGAAAGGTATTTATTAAAGCTCTTGAATATGGTATTAGTTTAAATCCCAAGAAATGTCATTTTGCAGTCATAGAGGGTATGCTCTTGGGGCATATTGTTTCAAAAGAGGGAATTAGAATAGATCCTGAGAGGGTTGAAGCTATTGATAAAATTCCTATTCCTAAAACTATCAAAGCAATACAATCTTTCTTTGGGAAAATTAATTTTGTTAGAAGATTTGTCTCTAATTTTGTTGAGATCATTAAGCCCATATCTAAAATGTTGAAGAAAGGACAAAAAATGGACCGATTGCTTGAGTTTTAGATGCTTTTATGTTCATCAAAAAGGGCTATCAAAGAGGTTCATGTTCTAAAGTTCCATATTTTACAAATCCTTTTAGATTTTTCATTTGCCCTAATGCACACTCATTGTTATTGTTATATTACAAAAGAATAATGATGGTCATGAACAACCTGTGTCCTTCTTTAGTAAATCATTACAAGGGTCTGAATTGAAGTATGACATAATGGAAAAATAGGCTTTTGCATTGGTAAAGGCCACAAAAGCATTTAGACCATATCTTGTTGGAGCAAAGGTGATTGCTTATGTCCCTCATGCTGCTGTCAAAGACATTTTAACACAATCTGAAGTTACAGGGAAAAGATGCAGATGGATCAACAAGATTCAAGAATTTGACATGGAGATACAGATTACTAAGCTGGTAAGAGGCCAAGGCTTGGCTAGACTGATGACATAAACCAATATTGAGGCAAATCAGATTTGCAATGTTGAAGAAGAGGCTGCAATTGCAAGCATTGAACACACTCCTTGGTATACTGATGTTATGCATTATCTTAAATATATGAAATGTCCAGATGGATTGAGTGATAGCCAAAGGAGAACTTTGAAGTCGCAGGTGTCCAAATATGTTTTTATGGATGGCGATCTATTTTGGAAAAATAGGGATGGCATATTGTTGTTATAGTTTGGACAAGCTCACGTGCCAAACATGTTTTGAAGCGTCGCATGAAGGAGTTTGTGGAGGTCATTATTCAAAGAAAGACAACCGCACAAGATTCTCGGCGGCATTTTGGCCAAGGGTTTTAATGACTCCTTTTACACGCGAGAAAATGTGAAGCTTGCCAAAAGTTTTTGGAAGATTGAAATATCGGTGTTTTACCACTGACCTTTACAAGTTGATGCCCATTTTCATCAACAGGGAATTGACCCCATTGGTAAAATATAAGAGAAGCCAAGGAAGGACATAGATGGATACTAGTTGCCAATCGATTATTTTAAAAAGTGGGTGGAGGCAATCCCAACCAAGCAGGCTACAAGTAAAGTTGTAACAAATTTCTTGATGGACAATATTATCACCAGATTCGGTACACCATTGAGGATAATCACAGATAATGGGATGTGCTTCAAGTCCGATGAATTCAAAAGCTTTTGTGATAAGTATGGCATTACTATTTCTTATGCAGCTCCTTATCATCCACAAGCCAATGGACAAGTTGAGTCTAGCAATAAAAGTCTTTTGAAGATTATAAGGAGAGTGTTAGGACAAAACAAGAAGGCTTGGGATTCAATGTTAAAAATGGCTGTGTGGGCTGATAGGATCACTGTGAAAAAGGCAATTGGAAAATCTCCATTTGAATTAGTCTACAGAGCACAAGCCAGGATGCCTCTACAGAATTTGTTACCAGTCTATAAGTTTATCTTATAGGAAGATTTGGAATTTCCTGAGCCCATGGAAGATAGAATGGAGCAACTTGCTGAACTGGATGAATTAAGGAGAGAGGCCCAAAGTCAAAACGTGAAGCTACAGGCACAGATGAAGTATCTATTTGACAAGAAGGCAAAGAATAGAAAATTTGAAGAAAATGATTTGGTGTTGATGTGGAATGCAAGGTGTCAAGAGAAAGGCAAGCATAGTAATTTTGAAGCTCTTTGGTTGTGACCCTTTATTGTTGTTGGAAAGAAGGGTGAAGATTCATACTATCTACAGAACATGGCTAGTGAAGATTAGGAATTTCCTGTTCATGGGAAATTCTTGAAGCTTTTCTTCTCTTGAGCAACACAGAGGATTAAGGGTTGCCAGTGCATGGACAACTCTTGTGTATCCTCTTTAATTTTTTTTCCATGCACTGTAGTCTAGGATTCTGTCATTTTCCATTCATTTCCATCTTGCATTCACTTTCCATTCATTTCCATTACTATTCATTCCTTTGCTGCTCACTAGTTCATCATTTTGTGTTTGGTCTGCTCACCCAAGATTCTGGATCCTTGCAATGATCTTATTATCATACCTCCCTAGATGGAGCCACTATTGGAACTGTAAAAATCTAGTATTTTTACATATGTTTTCACTTATGAGTGTACTGTTTTGATCCTACCGTATGCATATTTCATCTATATTTTTCCCTTTTTCCCCTCTGTGTCCATCGAGTTATGCATATTTTACATTCTGGTCCATATCAACATAGGTTCATTCCTGTCTCCCCGATCAATTATGCATTTTACGCTTGCATGAGTTTGTGTTGCCTATCGGCAAGACTCATTTAATGTCACATCGATTGAAGTTTGTTTGCAGGTGGTGTTCGGCAGGGCCTTTATGTTGTCACAACGACTGCTTTGTTTGTAGTTGGTTATCGACACAATGTTCATCTTGTGTTGGAGACAACAGAGATGTCTATCGGTGTATGTTATGGCTATCGGGATAGGGTCTCACCGATTTCAACATGTCTCCCTGACTATGCACATGGTGGCCCGTCAATGTAAGCTTGGGAGTTTTGGCATTATGTCTCAGCGAAGTTTTCCTATCTTTCCAAATGGTGGTGGAAGGATATTGCATATCAGTGTAGGTTTGATCTTCGGAGGAGGCTCTCAGTGAACTCATATGTCTCGTCGATGGAATATAATGGGTTTCCTTCATAAGGCTTTTGGTATAAGGATACAACGTTTAGCCTATGGTCTTAGCAAGGGGAGTTTGTCTCACTGATGGTGCAAAAGGTTTTCTACAAAATGATTTTCAGCAAAAGTCTTTTTATGTCTCAGCAAGGATGAATATGACAAAGATGTTGTGTGGTGTAACCTTTTGGTTTTGGCGAGTGGTCTTAGCAAATACAATATGTCTCACTGACTTCACATGTGGGTTTCTTTTTGGCATGGCTATGGGTTATCGCTATCATGTCTTGGTGAGCTCAACATGTTATACTGACTGGCACATATGGAGGTGTTTCGGTGAAGCTAAGGGTTTTCGGCACGAGGTCTCGGTGAGTGACCTCCGATCTCGCTGATGGAAAACATGTAGATCCTTGTCGACATAGGTGTTGCCTTGTCTCAGCGACGTGGGGATAGTTGAAGACCTTTGGTGAAGCATTGGATAATCTACAAGAGGTCTCTCTGATCGATGGAAGCTACAGCGACATACATGACGGGCTCGTCGATGAGAGGAACTTTAAGTCATAGCGACACGTGAAAGGTAAAGATGCTCTCGAGAAAACATAAATGGATCTACAGGATGTCACCACAACTTGGATGGGCTACAACGAATATGAATGAGGCTAAGGGAGTTCATCGGCAAGAGATATACGTGTGTCTCAGTGACAGGAAAGCACGTAAGGAAAAGTTTCATTCGGCGCAACATAATTGAAGTCTGTATTACGTCTCCCCGAAAGCAAAAAGTCACAACGAATGCAAGAGCGAAATACAAGCGCATGGGATGAAAATGAATGAATTGCCTTCAGTAGGATAATGTGTTATGTCTTGCCAACTATACACTGGTGAAAAATAGAATTTCAAAATGCAGGGCCAACTTGTTTCTGCTTGGATAACCGTTAATTACTAGCTCGATTGAAGCCCGATTTTTGTGCTAGGCCGACATGTTCTCTCATTTTGATATTTTATCCAAATTCTTGTGTATAAATGAGCATTTTTTGCAATTGTAAAAAGGGGATTTATCAGCTATTAGTTATTTGATATACAGTAGGCATTTTCTGATGGATACAATACTATAGATTCATTAGATCAGAGACTAAGTTGCATGTTTTCAAAGTGGAGGTATTTATGAAAATCAAGTGATGTTGCTGCACATTTTTGGTGTCAATTATCTGTTAAATTTAATGAAAGTATTGTTAGGTTGTCTCCAAAATGGATTCTTTCTAGTTGTTTAAATTGATGTAACAAGTTTACATTCAGTTTATCAGCGCACATTTATTGTTCTTGTGTGATTGATTGATTGGTTCTTTCAAGTAAAGACTAAATCCTTTTAGTTAATCACAGTAATCAGAGAGATTCAATTTGATTATTCAAGTAGAGCTTAGTATTCACATTCTTGCATGTTTATACAAGTTGTAAACATAACATATGCTAGATAATTTGAATTTTCTCAGTGATGTGTTGTTCATTTTGATCTCATTTGACTCCACATACCCAACAAGGCACTAGTCCTTGCACTTCACCATTTGAACTCATTTAGTTTTCTTTACATTTGTTAATTGAGCACTTATTTTAGGATTCACATTAGAATATTATTATTGTTTTCAAGTTGGATTTCATTTGTTTACTTCCCATTTCCATTGTGAACAAATTGTTTCAAGAAGATAATCATAAGTAAAGTCTACATTATTCAAAGAGGTACACCCGCCTAGGTTTAGCAGCACCTAAAGAGCAGAAGGTTGAATTCTTTTAACCTTGTATGTTTCC
The DNA here is from genome assembly GCA_007258455.2 of Sequoia sempervirens. Taxonomy (NCBI): domain Eukaryota; kingdom Viridiplantae; phylum Streptophyta; class Pinopsida; order Cupressales; family Cupressaceae; genus Sequoia; species Sequoia sempervirens. Next base: position 42 of record VDFB02207032.1, on the reverse strand, counting down.
CTGAAGTGTATCAAGAGATTGGCAGCCTCTTGAGGCATTCAA
>VDFB02207030.1:0-10864 GCA_007258455.2 Sequoia sempervirens | reverse complement strand
CTACTTATTTGTAATGCACTTTTATTTGAAGTAATTTATAGTCCAAGCTATAAATACCTTACAAAATATAGGAGCTCAAACATATTATAATTTATATTAAAAAGTAATTAGATCCACCCACGATTGCGCCTAATTGAGAAAATTGTGCACTAAGATCACCAAATGTTGCAACAATGTACTTTTGTGGATGCTCTTCAGGAGCCTTAATTTCTACCTTGTCTTCAAAGGTCAAAAAGAAGGCTATGGACAACCGGTCCTTCTTTTTATTCAACCCTCCATAATGCCACAATAATGCCTCGCGACTATGATATATACAATTGCCTCACATCTATCATATACAAAATATTTATAAATTAGACTCAAAATATTTCAAATTAAAAAGAATATAATATAATTGTTTTCAAATAAATTTTACTATTCTTATATTACTAGGAACATTATACTTAAGTAGGAGATTATATAAGGTAGTCCGTCAAAAGAAAAATATAGTTTTAAATATGATTAGATTAGGAAATCTCAGTATTTACATATTAAAAAAATCTTTCGAAGCATATAAAGCAAGGAGCAATTCACTAGTAAGCATCCTACGAAAGGTACACATAGGTTATAAATAAATGAAAGTCAATTTAAGATGGATTATTGTTCTAAATCAAAAATCGTAATGGCACCTATTTGATTCGACGTTTTGGCTGTCCATGACTGTTTCTTCTCGTATATTATTGACTATTAACGTTGAAAACTGAACCCATTTTTAATTGAGGTGAAAGTCGTTAGAGTTTTTATTTTAATTTAGCTTTTAATAAATAAATATTTTTAAAATTTTAGTTCTGTTGACTTTTAACTTATTTTATGGGTTTCCTGCAATAACTGATTCGATGAAAACGATATTTGATTTTTAACAGTTGTAGGGAGAGGGCCCGAGGGTCAAATAGTGGGGATAGTAGTCCTCGGTCTCATAGTGAACACCTTAATATCTAATTGCAAAACACTTTTTATCCATAAAATACACAAACTGACAAATCATGTGATGCCACATCAACGCACCAATAAAACATGACTTAGTGCATCACTATTAGTCTCACTTTTTTTTTGGGCCCTTTTTGGATACCTAAACAAACAGCATGTTGATGTGGCATCATATTGATGATGTGGCCCTAAAACGAAATATAGAAGCACATGAGTTGTCAAATAAACTATTGTACAAAATTGGGAGTGATTTGAAATTTCCAGTAGAATTTTGAGAAAGATGAAGTTAGGGTGCTCCACTATGGGCCCCTCTCCCCTAGATTGGTCTAAATCTTTTATTAAGATATCTAAGGCAGTTTAGTGAGCAATGCATTAATTGAATGAAAATCACATTTTATTTTATTTTATGTTATATTTTAAATTAAATTGATGTTGAAATTGTACAAATTAGTGAGATAGGTTAATAGTTATTAAAATTTTGCATCTTTCTAATTATCTAGATTTGGTACTTATCGTGTTTTCTTTTATGTTTTGAATTTTTTTGTTATTAGATTTTATGTAATAATTAGTTTATCAGTGGTATATTGTTTGTAAATTTGGCTTATGATATCATTACATTTTGATCTTCTTGTTATTATTTTTTACAATTTCTTTTTTTTTGGAGGGTTTTATATCAAACTCTAAATTGTTTAGCTATCCAATATGGGAGCTTCAATCATAGGTTAAAACCTCTTTGAGTAAGAGTCGAGGACTGGGGGTATATATTTTGCCAAAATTGTTTGGGGCATGATTCCAACCTCATCTGTTACGATGTCGAGGCCTTGCACTTAACAAGACTTGATCTCTAGTGGGCTCATTCAAAACCATTCAACTTCACTAACAAACCAAGGGTCCATTTTGATCCTTAGATCTGTTGTTTATTACGTTAGATAAAATCCACATACCAACTTGACTCAAGTCACATCCACACTTAAAAAATTGAACCTTTTATATTTTAAATTGTAAATTTACATATTGCTGATCATTTCACTAGTTGTGAGCCAACCTAGAGTATTTTTATGTTGATTTGTGTTATATTGTTAAAGACATTCACTTATTCATTTTAAAGTCATCTAAGAATTACTAAGTAGCGTGTTACAATTATTGATAGAGCATTTATGAGAGCATTCTATCGAGCATTGGTAGAGCAAATCATCTTAGGTCCATTGCATGCTTGTGTAATGACCTTAACAAATTTTAATAAAGAGATATATATCACTTGCTAATCAGCAAAGTTTATGAGAGCAAAATGAGAGCATACAATGAGAATATTATTATTTACGCTGAAGGCGTATCCAATTTGAGAGAGCTCAACCTAAAATTTGAAATCAACGGTTGACCTCCTTCCATAGCACCTGGCCAACGATTGAAAATAAGTGCTCCGTTGATCTAATTATCACTGTGGAAGAGTTGAACATCCCCTCACGCTAACTAACTCATATAAGAGTTAATGCAGTTGTCGACCATGCAATGCAAGACGATTCTAAATATCCTGCCCGTCCATTTTGCATTGTAGTTTTTCATCCACTGTATTCATTACTTCTAGTGGCGTCGTGTTTGATGATCTGCCATTTTCTGTATGCACAACTTGACTTCTAATAAATACCGCTTGCCTGTAGTAGCCGCATTCTACCTGCTCCTTGTACCTTTGTACGGCTATTTTGCCTGCAAATATCTTCGTGGCAGTCTCACCCAGCTAATAATAACTAGATGAATGAGATATTTTGTTAAATACTTCTTGGTACTAAAGACACGAAGATCTAACATAATTCTACTTCAGACTTTCAAGGCGGTGCTGCTCTTTGTTTTTAATCAGGTTTGCTTCTGTGCTTTCATCCTTTCATTGTCATCTATACTCTCGTGATTGCTTTTTATTATTGATACCCCGATTTTTTCCCTTTTTGTGCATCAAAAATTAGCTTTACTATTTATTTGGTTTCTGGATCAAAAGATTCACCGACTTTACATAGTTGCACTTCACAGTAATAGCCAGGCCTATCATAAACATGCCTATCTAAAAGTTTAGGAGATAGATGTAATCGTCCCAGCCTCCAAAATGACGTCCCTTGTGTATGATTCCACAAAATCCCCTTTCCATATTTATGATTGTATTTGATGGATGTTTGTACCCTCTATGAAAACTCCCATTTTTGCCAGAAGCTGGGAGAACGCTGGCACAGGTCATGTAGCTTGCCTTAGACAAACTCTGTAGAATTCATCAAAGCTCATATGTTGTGGAAATTTTTCATTATTTTCTGACCATCATCACAATAACTGTAGCCCGAGCTTTTGTAGAAAACCTTTTATGTCATCTATGCTCACCATGCCATCCCTATTGCTGCCCAAAACATGGATAATTGTAGCCAAGTCCCATTTTTTTATGTTCTGCAAGAACTTTTCACTCTCAAAAGAGTATCACCCACCTCATCAATTATAGATACAGACGTTGGACATCGCTCCTCTCGTATAAATTGAAAACCTTCCCCAATGCCAATGTTGAATATTCCAGTTTTAAAGATCTGCATAGCAACAACACAGTAGAATTGTTGGAGACAACTCAGGGGTAAGGATACAATATTTTCCCAGCACACATAGAAAACAATATCCTTTTCTTATACCCCAGAGTTAGAATCAAACTTTGAAATATATACGTTGGGGTTTCAAGATTGTTGGCAAAATTTCTTCAAGAATCCAAGCTGCATTGCATCTACAATCAAGTTGGCATTGTCAGTGCACATAATACAACCAATCGAAACTGATACGGGATTGACAAATTCTTTGATTCACTACATATTTGGGGGGACAGGGAATGTGCTTTTCAAACTAACATTGGCGTAGGTATAGCTATCTCGTCCCATTATCCATGCTAGCCTGCAGGATATGATATTTTTCCTTGGGCCCATCTTTCAACGTATATAGACCATCTTTTCCAAGTTACAATATTTACCTGGCTTATGACGGAAAACAAAGATTATTTGTCAAATAATGTTGCATGACTATAAATATTACAAATAAGCAAACAAATTACAAATAACTTCTGTATGGGACGGTGTACATGCATATGGTATTAAAAGAGTATGTTTTTTTAATTGGAAAAAGAACAGCTGAAATAACAACAACAGATACTAGAGATATATTAATTGCAAAACAAAGATAAATTACAGAACAACTGAAATAACAGAAGCAGATGCTAGAGATATAGTAATTGCAAACCAACAAGTTCACCAGTGTTTATCAAAGTCCCTGCCATTAAAATCGCACAGGCAGTTATACCACTAGTCATTGGCCTGATCACTATCCATATTTTCCTTTCCTCGACATGTTGTTGACATAATCCTAGGTTTTAATTTGGAGAATCGCCTGCCCTTTACACTCTCCTTGAATATGCCTCTGGAGCTCCACATTGGTTTTCCTAAAACTATCTGCAACGCTGTACAAAGAATTTGATAGACAAAGTAGGTTCGGGTGGGTTTGGGACAGTTTTTACCGGTGAATTGCCAAACAAGGTCATGTTTGCATTCATGCAACTGGAAGCAATTGAGCAAGCGGAGAAGCAATTTCACATGGAGGTATAAGCAACTATCAACAACACCCAAAAGACACTAGATTGGGACTCCCGGTTTAACATAAACTTTGGAAATGCAAAGGACATTACCTACTTGCGTGAGGAGTGTAGGGATTGTATTGTTCATTCTGATCTTAAACCAGAGAATATAATCTTAGATGGAAGGTCCAATGCCAAGGTCTGTGATGTCTACAATTATGGCATGGTTCTACTGGAGATTTTAAGTGATGGAACAAATTTACTATCTACTTCCTCTTCCCCGTACTCTCGATATTCGAAATGCATGCAAAAAATGAAACTTAATCAAAAGCACTTGGACGCTTTACCTGTTCCCATGCAACTGTGGGAGTGTAGACAAGACACGTGAGCCGATGAACAGAGTTAAACGTGGACTGTTTGTAAAACTCAAGGCGCCACACCTGCCAAATGCATTTGGGTTTTTTGTGCCCCACATTTTATAAGGGCGTATTATCATATAGTTTCAATGCTTTCCTATGCGTCGACCACTTGTTCTTTTTTAAGTTTAGCAAAGCTTGTCGTGCCACAAAAGCTTAATTCGCAATCATTTCTATTATACGGTCGCAAAACCGCTTCCAGAAAAACCTGTTATCACTCTTGCTAACTTGATCTTAGCAATAATAGCGTGTAAACATAATTCTAACTTACATAAGAGATACGCTACCATTTTAGCGATGACACACACATCCCAATGAAATTCATTAACGAAAACAAAGTTTAGGGGGAAATATTGAATAATTAAGGTAAACTTTTCATTATGCATGACTTGGCTCAAACTTATTAGATTTCCGCAGTGTACAGTTACACAGATTTAACACTTACACTATGTTACAACAGTAGCACTCTTAGGTATATTTATTTGTTTCTTCCTCTCTTTTATTCTCTCTACTCAGGAGCATGGGTAAGAATGTATTTGTATGTACATGTGGTTTCTCTCACCAACGAATATGCTCAGTGAATCCATTCGATTATAGGGAAAACTTAACATAAGACATTATAGGTTCTTGTAGTATATGTATTTCCTACAGAGATACATTATACAAGTGATATTTATTTAGGCCCTATTTAGATAGTTTCTTTTCTACATACGCCGGTGGATTAGCTTATGTGGTCGATATCATCTAGAATTTTCATACCCACTATGGTTCAATACACACAATTTCAATTGTAAAGTCACTAGTCCCATCATAGTTTGTTGACTAGTTTGGTAAAAAACGTGGCGGCATTTCTGTCTTAATAGGACATACTTTTTCCTAAGACTTCATAAACGTTGCCATCACAGTCTGATAATACAAGGAACCAAATTTAATTACGCCCAATCAAAAGTTTCAACAAACAAAACTCCATACCCATTGCAACAAAACACCATGAGAATTATATCTATATTATATTATATCATTTAAAGTGATAGTATATATCTTATATTATGATATTTATTATTTATATTTTATATAATATAATATAATATCTAAAATTTAATAATATAATATTTACTATATATTTAAATTGTATTCACCTTATTAATTCATATTAAATCTCATTTAACTTCTAGATATTTATAGTTATATTATAATTATATTATATACAATATAAATAAAATATAATATATATTTTGTTATTTATTATTTTTATTTCATATACTAATTTTTATAATGTTAAAGATTATTATTTTTAAAATATATTTATTAATGAATTTACGGTTAATCGAAGTGGTACACAACACATATTCATATTATTTATATCAAATAAATAAATAAAGTAAGGTGCTACTACAATTACATATCAACAAATGACATATATTGTGTTATGTTTGTCTCATTGTTTGTTTCATGCGTATATTCATTTCATTCCCTCTATATATCTTTCCATATTCCTTTCTATTCATTTTTCCATCCCTCTTATATGAAGACTTTATTTTTTTAATTACCATTTGACAAGCATGTTTTGACATTACAAATTGTGTTTCCCCCACCATGTATATTTCCTTATTTGCTACTTACAAAATCTTTTAATTCACTCATGTCAGAAAATAGGTAAACCTCCTTATATTCATAAGCATAATTTAACATTGAATTTATATGAGAAACATAGATCATATGAAAATATTGCAGTAAGATTGTTGATTACTCATAAGATTTACTATCTATTATAGTTGAAGAAAAACCCTTAAACTGTAAATCTAGAATTTTCTCAAACAATTGTAATGGAGAGTAATAAAAGGGAATATGAGAACTTTGACATTATTGATCTTTAAGAGACAAAAATATGAGCCATAACAACCTAAAATAACAAGTAATTCCTCTTACATATCTTACACCTCTCTTAAACATTATAGATTATATTCCAATTGTCAAATTGCCAATTTAACAAATCTAGACAATTCACGATGGTAATCAGCGGTTTTTCATAACATCCAAATTAAGAAAATGATCTATAACTTCTAATTTTGACCTTTTTAATTTAACCTCTATCTAATGACCTCATCTACTTCACAAATGTATGCAAAAAAAAACTAAACCAGATTATTTCCTAATTGACCTTCCAGATCTCTTCGGCGTACCCATTGCACACCAAGGTGCAATTGCTAGTTCAACACTTTTTTATCATCAAGATCATGTGAGGGTAGGTGAAATCATACAATGGATGAATACTTATTTATATATGTTATTCAAATAAACAATATTGTATAAAAGATGTAACAATAGATTGTACAAACAATACAAATATGTTGGAACAAAAGAATGTATTCAAATATGTCAAAATATCATGAAATAGATAACTTATAAATATAAATCAAATACATTATTATAATATGTTGTTGTTCCAAATTAAAAAAATTGCTAGAAAATAAAATAAAATATTTCAACACATAAAAACCTCTAGATGAGATTGTCATCAAAAAATCAAAAGGTTTTATCTTCCAATCACCAAATCCCAAATTTTTGTATCGTTGAATTGGTATTTTAGCACAAGGCTCAAGCTAAGACATAAATCATATAAAAAAATGGCAAATCTCGCAAAATCCAACAAGCTCCTCAATAAATACAACTGGAAAGGCACAAATTCCAACACATCATTTTTTCTCTCCAAAATAACAATTAATAACGTAACATTATTCTCTCTTCAAAAGAACCCCCACTTTCAAAATCCAACAAGTTCCTCAATAAATACAACTGACAAGGTACAAATTCCAACACATCATGTTTTTCTCTCCAAAATAACAATTAATAAAGTAACATTATTCTCTCTTCAAAAGAACCCCCACTTTGCCAAGAATGCCAACTTGTAATTCATCATTAATGAGTTGTCATACAATCTATCATGATGAACATGCTACCTGTCTAGGAGGTTATAACAACCTTTTACAGAACACATGCCCCATATGCATGAAATTATTTTTGTTTATTATTATTTTATTGGTTGTTTATGTTTCTCCAAACCATGGTCTCTTTATTAAAATTATTTGATATCCTTATCAAGAAAATAAAGTAGGATCCACATTTGATAATTAATTAAAAGAGACATTACAAGTTTGTCCTTCCTAAAATTGGTTTCCCACAAACAAATCGGGTGTTTAATAATCTTCTATCCTTCTCATGTAACATCTTCTATAAATAGTCCCCCAAGTAAGCCAACTTATATGGTTGTTTCCTTCCAATAACATCCATATTGATATTATTCTACAAGATTTATATATGTTATTCAAATAAACAACAATGTATAAAAGAAAGTAAGTTATGAATGTGATTTTAAGGTAAAATGTAATGCCCAGTCTTGTAACCTAAAGAATGTTGCATTGACTCATGATAGTGTAATAATTTTTTTTTAAAGTGTAAACATTAACTTTACTAGTTGTAAACATTCCCTAAGTAACGCGACGACACACTACTTAAAAATCCCATAAATGACAATAGTATTTAACATTGCATGTATTTAATTTTCATAAACTTAAGAGAATACATTGAATAACATTTAAATTACACATTAAAGATATATAGTATAAATAAGATTCTTTCTTACATTGCATTTGAAATAACATTTACAATACTCATTTTCCAAATGAGGTAGGTCATATAAAATTACAATTACATATTACAAAAGTTCACCTCGTTAACAATAGAGGAGTGATACATATATAAAGTTTCCATTGATACAAATAAGAAAGTACATTTTTTCTCACGAGCTCTCCATCCAAAGTGCCTATTGTCACATCAAGAACGGGGACCCAACGGAGTAAGGTGCACGTTCCACCCAACCATGTGGTACAGTAGGCCCACCCCCTATGCTAGGAGATAGTAAAAAGGTTCCCTAGACATAACCTACAAACCCTAGACACAAGTGAAACCATAGACAAACTATACAAGTACAAGCTTAACTTATTGGTTACATTGCTTCGAGAACGAATGATCAATATACTAAGTTCACAAGGAAATTGTATTATAGGTGGATGTCATTACAATCTTATATTACCCGAGGGTTACGGCCCCATCGGGTTACCCTAGTAACCTCTTACGAAACGGCCCCTCATGCAATGCATTGGAATGAATATCTTTTAAAGTGACTAGATATCGATTTTTCCATTCGACCTTCTCGACTCATCTCAAGTATGAACTAGCCCTTGAGTCTATGAGTGAGGCATAATTAATCCAGTTAAATATTTTAGACCCCATAAAATGTTGATTTAGTTTTCACTGATTTACTAACTCTACATGAGTTACCCTGGCACCACTTTGTGTGTCAGCCCTCACAAAGAGCCACTCCCCTAAAAATAACACAAGGAATCTAAGTCCACTAACTAAGGTAGACAAAGTGCACATAAAATAGTACCAAATACCAATCATATAACAAAGGACATCACAACCTATTCATAGAACCAGGTGTCTAGAAACCAAACAAAACCATGTGCACTATTCTAGTTTATTCAAAATATGAAACTATCATGAAAACAATTCCCTTTCAAGAAATTACATCTGGAAGACTTGTATTCCTATTTAACCCCAAATTTGTCCCAACAATCATGATCAAAAGAATATACAACTATATAAATACATATACAATTCATACAATTAATTGACTAACACTAGGATTTCCTAAATCCATTTGCCATGTCAAGATAATCATGATACTACTTGAACCAAAATATACTATCTTAGTACAATTTCATTTTCAAATTAATAATACATAAGAATCTATTTGTTTACTATAATTTTCAAATAATAACTAAAGAATTACCAATTTTCTCTACAAGTCATTTTATTTTATAAAAACATCTCATTTCATTCTTTTAATAAAAGAACATACATTTGGAAAATATATTTACTATTTTCCATATATTTAAAATTAAATATAAAATTTTACTACAAATATATACATATATATATATATATATTAACTATTAGTATTTAATATAACTCATAAATAACAAATTTGTATTACATTATAAATCTGCATAAATCAACATCAAAATTTTGTTTTAAACATAAAGCATATACTGTTTGGGGTTTCGCTATAGACACAGCCAGCGGCTGCTATACACAGTCGACCCCATATGGGGGCTACGGCTGTGTTGGCAGTTGTGCGCTACCTATGAGTGTAGCGCTGACTACCTTCACAGCCATCGCCCTCTATGGGCGGCTGTGGGGTAACCCTGCAGCCCTAAAAAGTCTGTGTTTGTTTTATTTTATTTTATATTTTTTTATAAAATCCATTTCTCTAAAATCCGAAACCCTGCATTTAAAATCGCGTACGGATTTTCATTTCAAAGAATATAAAATTTTCACAGAGCATTTTCAGAATGAAATTATATATATATATATATATATATTTGTATACGTATATGTATATATATTATTTATATACATATATATATATATATTTAATCAACAAATAAGAATATAATAATCATAGAAATATTTTGAGAGAGGGTTTTCTACAGAAAATTGAGAAACTTATCAATTTACACAAATTTAAAAGATATTTTCAATTAAAAAACAGAGGGATTTCAATTTCAAGTTATCTAAATATTTTCCATAGGAAAAGTTTGGAAAATTTCTTCTCAAAGGTTTCTTTTCCCCAAATTTAACACAAAATTTGACAAAGAACCCCATTTTAAAAATCTACAAAGATTTGTTCTATATCCTTTGAGAATTTTCTATTTTTTAACAAAATCTTCTGTGTTGCCCTCTGGTTTTACTATAATAACAAATTTCTACAGAACATTTTCAACAAAAAAAATTACCGAGAAGAACAAAGGCTTTAATAAAAATTTCTTCTACA
>VDFB02207025.1:0-22137 GCA_007258455.2 Sequoia sempervirens | reverse complement strand
AAAACACGTACCCCCTTTTTAATACAACTACTCTCAAAAAAATAAAATGCATTGGAAACACAACAAATTAGATTTAAAAATCTACAAGGGTATGTGCAGGATCATGATGGGCCAAAAAGTGGTGATATAATGGGTATTTGTAGGGTATGTGACTGATGATTTTTTTTTACCCAAAATTGATGAAATGAAAAGGGTTTTTAAAGGAGATTCTTAGCTTTCCACCAATATAAATTATGTTTTAATTTGAATTTAATAAATAACTATTATTCATTTTCTATTTGAATTACGAGTAATGTCCTGATTGATAGGTCAATTGAAAAACATCTATAGATTTCAAACAATATCACATTTTTTGAATCTAAATCATGCATCACATTCTATGCTTTTTATACTATAGGATTAAAAAAAAAGAATTTCATGAAGTTTTGACCAAGTTAAGGTGGTTAGACATGCATTTTATATATTTAAAAAAAATTTAATAAAAAAATCCCACTAATTATTTACTTGGAGAAAAAATACAAAAAATATGCATCACATCTGGACATGAAACCTCTACTTATATCTAAAATCTTAAGTAAAAAATATTATCATTTTATTGTTGTTAGGTGGTCAGCTAGACACCTACTTGTTACTTTTTTCCCTAAAATTTAAGATACCACATTGAAATTTCAAATTTTCTCACCACAAATTGATTTTTTATTTTTTTAAATAAACCTAGTAGTTTAGAAACTACATTTAATTTTCTACAGATTCTATTCTTACATATTTTTGAAATAATATAGATAACTTATTCACATTTTTATGTCTAGTTTCCTAACTTTGATTTTTCTGAATTTTTTGCCACTTAAGGGCCTTCTTTTTCCATGATGATCCTACACATACCCACTACATGAATATTAGTTTGTTCATTTAAAACTGCTTGAAACAACTACACAATATTCTCCAAATTGATTTTACCAATATTGCAGCATCTTGGAATGATAAAATTATTCTCAAAACTAGTATTGAAACCAATAATAAACCTTCACCAATCTGATTTATACATCATAAAATAGGATTGATCTAAACACCCAATTTATGCAAGCGAAATCATAGAAATTTTCATTGAAATTTAAAATCATATTACAAAACAATAGGCCAAACCTATTGGATCCTCATTACATAATCCCAATATGATTTAGGTCTGATCTTAGACCTACAAAAATTGTGTAGTACAACAACATATGGCTTCCACAAGCCTTCCTCAAACTCTTGAACACCTACAACAATAAACCACTCTCAACAATCACACCCTTCAATCTGCAATTGTTGATGATTCTTATGCCTCTATAAACCAATTCCAATCTATAAAACAACCTTCACAAACCCTTCCCTAGAGGTATAAATCACCTCCCTATGTCTTCCTCTTCAATCTAGAGAAAGAGATCCTTCAAATGAATTGATTTTACCTTTTTACACAAACCATCTTTCACATGAAATGAAATTTTAATGCATTTGGTTGAATTTCTTCACATTCAAAACACATTCCTAGAAAATCAATGCACACCTCTTGAAATATGCAATTAAATTAAATTACATCAAATAAATTGAGTAAAATAAAATTTCCAACTTCAAGACTGGTTGATTATGGAAGGAAGTGATTTTATTGCTTTCTTCAATAAAGTAAATATATGATTTTTCTAAACTAGGCACCCACCTCCAAATTCCTTATTTTTTAGGAGCTACAAAATTTCAAATTGGAGTTACCAAATTCATTGGATGTCTCTAAGAAATCCACACCCCCACTTATTTAAAACATATTCTCCATTATCTTCACCTATCCTGCTTTCTCCAAATTAACTTCAAATTTGAAATTCAAATTTCCAACATGGCATAACATCCAAATGCACATCAAAATATGAATTTCATGAGACAAAATAAGAAATTCAAATCACATCAAAAATTGCAATTAAAATTAAATATTTATTTGTTGACATATGATATCAACAATGCCATGGATGCTCTTGCATCAAAATTTAAATGATGGAGCTCCTATCATATATCAAAAATTCATTCAACAAGAGTTTAGATTGCATGGTATTCTTCAGAAAATTATCGTAGATAGGGATGCTCATGAGACCTCTAGGTTTTGGCAAACCTTATTCTTTGCACTTGTGACTCAATTAAATATAAGTTTATTCTATCATTTGGAAATAGATGGAGAAACTGAAAGGGTGAACCAAGTAGAAGAATACCTACTAAGAATATATTGCATGGATCAGCAATACAAGTGGGAAGATTACTTTCCTTTTGTGGAATTTTCATATAATAATTCCTATCATTCTGAAATTAAGATGGCTCCTTTTGAAGCATTGCACGGATGAAAGTGTTAAACACCTATAAGTTGGGATACACTTTAGGATAGGGTAAGTCTTGGACAAGAGATGTTATCTAAAATGGAGGAACATGTTAGAAGTATTAAGTGAAGGCTAACAAAAGCCAATGATAGGGAAAAAAGCTATGTTTAGATTATATACGGGTACTAAGAAATTTGTAGTAGGTGAGAAGGTTTTGCTAAGCGTTAAGCCTCATAAGAGTTGGACATCAAGTTTCGAAAGTCATCCAAACTATCTCCATGCTACGTAGTTATTTTTGAGGTTGTTAAGGAACAAAAACCTAATGCTTACCAAATTGTGCTGCCACTAGCTCTTGCTTAGATGCATAACATCTTTCACATCTCTTACCTAAAGAAGTATATACCGGGTGATAATTATGTAACTGATTAGAATGATTTAAAAGTACATAACCCCATAGTCGTAACAATGGAGCCTATCAAGGTTCTCAAAACACGTAAGCTTTGCTTGCATAATAGGGTGGTTCTATAATGCAAATTCTAGTGGGACTAGTATGCAAAAGATTCTATCACATGGTATAACCTACATATTCTCTATTATCTCCACCTATCCTGCTTTCTCCAAATTAACTCCAAATTAACTCCAAATTTGAAATTCAAATTTCCAACATGGTATAACATCCAAATGCACATGAAAATATGAATTTCGTGAGAAAAAATGTGAAATTCAAAGCACATCAAGAATTGCAATTAAAATTAAGTATTTATTTGCTGACACAGGATAGCAACAATGTCATGGTTGGTGTAGTACTCCTCTTCTGCTTGGATTTATTGTTATCGCTGTTTGCTACTTGTGACTATGATGGTACTGTTATTGTTTGAGTTGGTTAGTTGCATTACTTGATGATGTTGTATTCCATTAGTAGACATGATTATTTTATATGACATTGTGGTTGGTTATGTTAGTTGATTTTCAGAATTATGATATGATGCAGTGATTTAATTAGATATGTTATGAGATGATTGTTAGTTAGAAATGTTGATTTATTGGTTATATTATAATTGTTAGAATAGGTGTGATGAAGGACAATATGGCATCACTCGTTCGCGAGTGCCCTGCTATGTTGCGATTCCTTCTCACAATGCAGTACTTCAATTTAATGCTTTGATGATTATATATATATGTATATCACTGCTTTGTATGTATGGATTGCAAGTATAAGTCTCGATTCCACCTGCTTCGGCAGGAGGCAAAGCACCAATAACCCAACGGTTAAATGTTGATACAGAGGTGATGATGAAGTCCTCCCGTCCCATGATGTCAGGTCGTCTCGTTGTTTGGTATTGTTTACTTTGTGTAATTGTTGTCATTTGTGTTTGGCGTTATGTGTTATGTCATATTTTGTCAAGGTAGCATTGTATAAGTTATGATTCATTTTAATGATGAAATAATTATTTATTTCAATGTTAGATTAAATTCTTTTATATATATTTAGATGATTTAATTATTTTGAAAATCATATATTGCAATTAAATAATAATTAAATATTAAATATGGCTTAATTATTTTAATCAATTATTTGGTGGTGGATAATTATGAGAATAATTTATTTAAATTAAATATGTAATGTGAGGAGCAAGAAAAGTTGCAAAAACAGAAATTAAAGCAATAAAACAAATAAAAGAATAAAAAGACGGTGTGTGCCAATAGGAATAGAGATCTGGGAAAAAGCTAGCTTTTAAAGAATTGATTTTCTTTTAATTTTGATTTTTGGAGAGTTTTTGAGGAGATGGGAAATATATTTTTATTTAATTATGAATGTTTGAAAGTTTGGTACAGACACATAGATATTGTTACAGAAGTTGTGCAAGAGATTGGCTTTGTATTCTAAAAATTTTGAAGGGTATTAGAAATCTTCTGTTGTATTTGGAGGAGAGTTTTAGAGAGAGATTGTCAATCTATTTCTGGTGAATGTTCTGGAGAGTCTTATGAACAACAAAATAGGATTCAAGTTCGAAGGTGAAGTTCTGTGGAGGAGATTTGGAGGCACGATCAAGGAACACCTCGAGGGCATCAGAAGCAACCAGGCATCTTCAGGCTTTCGAATAAGCGCTGGACACCAGGTTCTACTCATATTCTTCCTTGTACCTTCTCTTCATCTTTCTGTTTCAAAAAAATAGAATTAGTTATAAATGATTTGTGTGAGAAAACGAAACTCTTGATTAAATAAATGATTATTAGAATAAAGTAAACTGTCTTTGGCAATATTCTGTATCTGTATTTTATTTTATTTTTACAATACATTCAAAATCTAGTTATAGAAAAACATGTTCTCTGTAGTAAAATATTATTTTTTTAAAAATATATATTCATATATATTTCATTATATTGTTATAATATACTGCTGTATATATATATCCTTCATCTGATGAATAAAGTTATGAAGACATGCTCATATATATATAAATACACCTTTCTTTTTTTATATATATATATATATATATATATATATATATATATATATATATATATATATATATATATATATATATATATATATATATATTTGCATTTATATTGTTACTGCCTCGAATCTGGTTATGTGGTGTGTGTGCATATAAATATATACACACATATATACACACAGATTTTGTGTATTATATATAGACATTTATATTTATGCTCATTGCACTGTAATTATATTTGAAAATATATATATATTTCTTCATTGAAATTTTTTATTGGATTGGAATATTTCTTAGTCAAATCGGAGGCGCTGGTGGATGTACGTTTTTATTTATTTATCTAAATTATGTTTTATTTTATTTTTGAATTGGCCGAACCCATGAAAGGGACGGCCCTTGGTTTCCACACCGGGAGGTGGATCGGCCTGGCCGTACCCACCCCACGGCCTGGCCTTAGGGGCTGCGACAGTCCAAAGGACTGTCGCGGTAGTCCAAAGGACTGTCGCGGTAGTCCGTGGACTGCTGGGCCAGTCCTTGGACTACTGCGCCAGTCACTGTGAGGGGGTTTCCCCTATTCTTTAAATTAAAAATTGTTTTTTTTTGTTATGTGTTTTTTTTTAGTGACTTTAATTTTATTTATATGTAGATTATAATTCTTAACTTTTATTTTATTTTATTTTATTAGTTAATTTTTAATGTATGTTAAATTATAATTATTTATATATATATATATATATATATATATATATTTTGTGCATATTATCTAATTAAAATTCTTGATAGAGTTATTTAAAATGAAATTTTACTTGTATAAATAATCTTATAAATAAAAGTTAATTTGCATGAATTACTTTTATTATTATTTATTCATTATGGCTATATATTTTAGTATATATATTGCTTAAATTGATTATAATTATTTATTTTATTTTATTTTAAAAGGAATATTAGAATGTGTGGGATATTTTGAATAATAGGGTAAAATTACTTTCATTATAAAACATTTATGGTAAATTTTATCATGAAGACTGAATGTAAGCAATAGATGAAAATGGATTGTTGTCTTGATGAAATGTGGATTATGCTGTTGTTAATTTGTGAAATCCTATGGATTGTCGGTCTATCTTGTGCATTTTGATTATGGTTTTCTTTTGTTCTGGTTGCGGGTGGGAACCTTGGGTACTTGTACATTTAGTTGTTGTTTATTGAGAACCCTTGTTCCAGAGGCTTTGTACTTTAGAATATTATTCTCGTCTTGGTTTACGCTTTAAATGTTATCCTCGTTTTGGTTATACTTGTGGAGTTGAAGCTCATTGGCATTCTGTTAGGAAGGGTTGAACGGTTTGTTAAAACTTTTGGTTATGAATTATTGCGAGAGGGTTAATGCCTCGCGTGTTCCTGTTGTGGTATTATGCTTTTTATGATTTAGTTCAACCCTTGCTGATTTAAGATATGTTAGGGGTTATAGGGAGAGTGGCTCTTCGTGGGCGCCGGCGCCTCGGGTAAGAGGAAGTGCCAGGGGAACCCACGTAAGAGTAGTTAAACAAGTGATAACCTAAAAATAGAATTTAGGGGGATGGGTAGTAAAACACATAACAAGATAATGGCTGGATTCCTCATCTATGCATTAGAGACTCACAGTAGCCTAGTGATAGGCTGAGTAGGCATTAGTGAGAGCAAAGTAAATGATGCTCATCTTCATGAGAGACATGACTCATGATAGCCTACCCTATAGTGCGAGGTGCCTCGGATGAGTTAGGAGGAAGGGCGAGGATCCATAGATGGAGTCATGGCCTCGATTGGAGGAAGTGCCCGAGAGAGGATCCCATGAGAGCATCTTGTTGACATCTCTCCACTAGACATCCCTTGTCCTTGTTTCTTAATAAGCCTCTGGATATTGTAATCTTTATGTTGTAGAGGGTTAGGCAATCCATAGATGGGTGTCAGTGCCTCAGTAGGAGGAAGTGCCAGGGGATCCCATGAAAGCTATGTGATGACCCTCTCCACTTGACACCCTTGTGCTTTGCTTGTAGTTGCTTCTGGATATTGTAATCTCTTTGTTGTTTCTGATTTTAGGGCTAGGGGATCCATAGTTGGGTGTCGGTGCCTCAGTTGGAGGAAGTGCTAGGGGATCCCATGAGAGCTATGTGATGATCCTCCCCACTTGATACCCGTTTGACTTGTTTCTTGTTGCCTATGGAATTGTGTATTGAATGGTTGATTTAGTGTTATTATGGAATCGTGTTCCTTTCATTGGTTCTGATTTATTTGGAAATTTATTTTGGGTGTTGGTTCGGTTCTTCTGCATATTGTATCTTGTGATGTCTTTGATTTTTGCGAATTTGTCTCATGATTGCTAATTGGTGATGCTTTGTGTTATTGTGATGAGTTTCTTAGTTTTAACTCGTTATGTGATTTGTGAACGTTGTTGGTTGTTCATTGTATACTTTGAGTTGTACTTGTTTAGTATCATGTTGTTGTTGAGTCAATTTGACATTCATGGTCGGGTTCACTTCCTCGTCACCTCTGAGCACGGGGGGTGAGTTACTCGTAATTCACATGGTTGGGTGGAACGTGGTCCGCACCTGTTGGGTTCCCCATCAGCATCTTGTCCTCTCAGCTTTTCGCAGTGGAGTTGTACCAGTGATCACTTGTATTTCATATTTCATTATTCTTGTATCATTCCCATGTTGGGAAATCCAATGTAATTCATTTTTCAAAGAAAATTGTAATGTAATATTATAACGGTGATGTAATAGTTAGGCTCATTTGTAACTCTTTTAAGAGATTTATCATGGATGTATTATGTGATGTTTATTGTTATTGCATCACGGTTATTGGATGTATCATTGGTTATGGTTATTATAAAGTTAATGGTTATGTTGTAATATTTATCTTTTCTTATGTTTAGTTGTTGCGATGTAACCTCGCGTACCCCAAAGAACCAAGTGTGTTAATGCTATGTAATATGTTATGTGATTATGGTTAAGTGTTGTTACATGTTGAATTTAATTATTTAAAAAAAAAAAAAATTATTTGCATTGTGTGTGTTCTCTGGGGTTTGCACGACGGGTGTTACAACTTGGTATCAGAGCATAGGTTCATACACTGGGCACTATGTGTGCTCACTATGTAACCTTGCGTTTAGTCCCTAGAGTCTAGAGTTTCACTTTACCGTTGTCATTGTTGTGAACCTAAGTTTTTTTTTCGTTAGCCGGTCTTAGGGCAATGGTGCAGGAAACTGATGGGAAAGGATAGGACCCTCGGTGTAGTGCGCAATGCACCAATATCCTTCCTATCAAGGATGCACTATGAACCCTTGTGTAGTTGTGTGATGTGGTTTCTAGTGATGTGAGTTATGTGTGTGGTTGTGGCGTGTTCTTTGCGTGGTTGTTGTGTGCTTACTCTTATCTATTTAATGGCTTCCTGGAGTAAGCCATATCCTTGGGCGGGAGGATGTAATACCCCCATGTTACTAATACTTATTAATATTATTTGTTACTCTTATGTGTGAGCTTGATTCTAGTTTCTAATGGTGATTAGTTCACCGTCTTGGCGTGTGAGGATGCCTCCCGTATTAGGGAATCTTATTTCCTTTTGTTTACCGGCTTCCAGGAGTAAGCCGATTTTATGAGGGGGAGGATGTAATACCCCTCCTCTTATTGGTAGGATTTAGTATTTTTCAATGCTGTTGTTTGCTACTTGTGACGATGATGATGATATTGTTTGAGATGGATAGTTAGACATTTGATGATGTTGTATTCCATTAGTAGACATGATTATTTTATATGACATTGTGGTTGGTAATGTTAGTTGATTTTCAGAATTATGATATGATGCAGTGATTTAATTAGATATGTTATGAGATGATTGTTAGTTAGAAATGTTGATTTATTGGTTATATTATAATTGTTAGAATAGGTGTGATGAAGGACAATATGGCATCACTCATTCGCGAGTGCCCTGCTATGTTGTGATTCCTTCTCACAATGCAGTACTTTGATTTAATGCTTTGATGATTATATATATATGTATGCATATGTACACAACTTCCTTTGTATGCAGGATTTGCAGGTATAAGTCTCAATTCCACCTGCTTCGGTAGGATAGGGCGAGCACCAATAACCCAACAGTTAAATGTTGATACTGAGGTGATGATGAAGTCCTCCCATCCCATGATGTCAGGTCATCTCGTTGTTTGGTATTGTTTACTTTGTGTAAGTGTCGTCATTGGTGTTTTGCGTTATGTGTTATGTCGTATTTTGTTGGTAGCATTGTATAAGTTATGATTCATTTTAATGATGGAAATAATTATTTATTTCAATGTTAGATTAAATCCTTTTATATATTTAGATGATTTGATTATTTTGAAAGTTATATATTTTGCAATTAAATAATAATTAAATATTAAATATGGCTTAATTATTTTAATCAATTTATTGGTGGTGGATAATTATGAGAATAATTCATTAAAATTAAATATGTAATGTGAGGAGCAAGAAAAGTTGCAAAAAATAGAAATTAAAGCAATAAAACAAATAAAAGAATAAAAAGACTGTGTGAGCCAATAGGAATAGAGATCTGGGAAAAAGCTAGTTTTTAAAGAATTGATTTTCTTTTAATTTGGATTTTGGAGAGTTTTTGAGGAAAGGGGAATATATTTTATTTAATGAGGAATTTTGAGTTTTTTACATACATAGATATTGTTACAAGTTGTGCAAGAGATTGGCTTTGTATTCTGAAAATTTAGAAAGGGTATTGGAAATCTTCTATTGTATTTGGAGGAGAGTTTTAGAGAGAGATTGTCAATTTGTTTCTGGTGAATGTTCTGGAGAGTCTTCTAAACAACAAAATAGGATTCAAGTTCGAAGGTGAAGTTCTATGGAGGAGATTTGGAGGCACGATCAAGGAACACCTCGAGGGCATCAGAAGCAACCAGGGATCTTTAGACTTTCGAATAAGCGCTGGACACCAGGTTCTACTCATAATTCTTCCTTGTACCTTCTCTTCATCTTTCTGTTTCAGAAAAATAGAATTAGTTATAAATGATTTGTGTGAGAAAATGAAACTCTTGATTAAATAAATGGGTATGGAGTTACTTTCGGTTAGGAGGAAGGGCAGGATCCATAGATGGAGTGCGGTACCTCATTTAGATGCGAGATCCCATGAGCTATCGATGACACTCTCACTAGACATCCTTGTTCTTGTTTCTTATTAAGCCTCTTGGACATTGTCTTTATGTTGTTTTAGGGGTTAGGAATCCATAGATGGAGTGCAGTATACTCGATGGAGGAAGTTGAGGATCCATAAAGCTATTTGAAGTGACCCTCTCCATGACACCCTTATTAGCTTTGCTTGTAGTTGCTTTTGGATATTGTAATCTCTTTGTTGTTTTCGAGGGCTAAGGAATCCATAGATGGGTGCCGGCGCCTCAGTTGGAGGAAGTGCCAGGGGATCCCATGAGAACTATGCGATGACCCTCCCTACTTGACACCCGTCTGACTTGTTTCTTGTTGCTTATGGAATGGTGTATTGAATGGTTGATTTAGAGTTATTATGGAATCATATTCTTTTTATTGATTCTGATTTATTTGGAAATGTATTTTGGGTGTTGGTTCGGTTCTTCTGGATGTTATCTCCTTATGATGCTTTTTGAGTTCTTGTGAATGTGGTTCATGATTGTTAATTGGTAGTATTTCATGTTATTGTGATGAGTTTCTTAGTTTTAACTCGTTATGTGATTTGTGAACGTTGTTGGTTGTTCATTGTATACTTTGAGTTGTACTTGTTTAGTATCATGTTGTTGTTGAGTCGGTTTGACATTCATGGTCGGGTTCACTTCCTCGCCACCTCTGAGCACGGGGGCTGAGTTACTTGTAATTCACATGGTTGGGTGGAACGTGCTCCGCACCAGTTGGGTTCCCCATCAGCATCTTGTCTTCTCAACTTTCCGTAGTGGAGTTGTACCAGTGATCAGTTGTACTTCATATTTCATTATACTTGTATCAATTCCCCATGTTGGGAAATTCAATGTAATTCATTTATCAAAGAAAATTGTAATGTAATATTATAACGATGATGTAATAGTTAGGCTCATTTGTAACTCTTTTAAGAGATTTATCATGGATGTATTATGTGATGTTTATTGTCATCGCATCACGGTTATTGGATGTATCATTATTTATGGTTGTTATAAAGTTAATGGTTATGTTGTAATATTTATCTTTTATTATGTTTAGTTGTTGCGATGTAACCTCGCGTGCCCCAGAGAACCAAGTGTATTAATGCTATGTAGTATGTTATGTGGTTATGGTTTAATGTTATTGCATGTTTACTTTTATTATTTAAAAAAGAAAATTATTTGCATTATATGTGTGTTCTCTGGGGTTTTGTATTCTGATTAGTCTTGCATCATAATTTAATTCATGGATCTATTTCCATAGCTCAAAAATTCATTCAATAGGTGTTTAGATTGCATGGTATTCTTTAGAAATTTATCTCAGATAGGGATGCTCATAAGACTTCTAGGTTTTAGCAAACCTTATTCTTTGCACTTGGGACTCAGTAAAATATAAGTTTAGCCTATCATATGGAAATAGATGGACAGACTAAAAGGGTGAACCAAGTACAAGGAGACCTACTAAGAATATATTACATGGATCAAGAATACAAGTGGGAAGATCACTTTCCTTTTTTGAAATTTGAATATAATAATTCCTATCATTCTACAATTAAGATGGCTCCTTTTGAAGCATTGTATGGAAGAAAATTTCAAACCCTTATAAGCTAGGATACACTTTAGGATAGGGTAAGTATTGGACTAGAGATGTTATCTAAAGTGGAGGAACATGTTAGAACTATTAAGTGAATCCTAATAGAATTCAATGATAGGCAAAAAGGCTATGAAGATTCTAAATGGGTACCAAGGAATTTGTAGGTGAGAAGATGTTTCTAAGGGTTAAGCCTCATAAGAGTTGGAAATAAAGTTTACGAAGTCATGCAAACTATCTCCATGTCGTCTAGGTCCTTTTGAGGTTCTTGAGAAAGTGAAACCTATTGCTTACCAAATTGTGTTGCCACCAACTCTTTCTCAGATGCATAACCTCTTTCACATCTCTTACCTCAAGAAGTACATACCAGGTGATAATCATGTAAGTGATGGGAATGATTTAAAAGTACAGGACCGTAGAGTGGCAACAATCAAGCCTATCAAGGTGCTCAAAAAATGTAAGCTTCACTTGTGTAATAGGGAGGTTCTATAATGCAAAGTCTAGTGGGACCATTATGTAAAAGATTCTACCACATGGGAAGACTATGTTGAGATAGAGAAAAAGATTCCTCATGTCTTACATTGGTTTAAAAGTGTTTCAAATTTTATTTTATTTTGTTTCTAGATTATTCTATGTTTACTACATAAAATCACTGAGGATGACAATTCACAAGGGGGGGATTATGTTATACCCTATTGTGTGTTTATCTATCTACTATTACTATGATTGGTTAAAATATTAAATATGTGAATGTATTTGTAACTTTTATTGAAATACATGTTTTCTTACTTTGTTTATTTGTATCATTGAGAAAATGATGAATGAATGTTAATTTCATTTGATGTTTATAATGAGATGAATATGAGGAATGAATGTTGATTGAATTTGATCTTCTATTTATCAAATGTATAATGCAAATGATTTTTTTGATGAAAAACTACCTATGATTGAAAATTTGATATGTTGAATGCAGATATAGGATCAAGCCTCTAGAAGAGAGGGGGAGTATCACTCAGGAGAAGGACTTAGTCAAGTAACCTTTAATGAAGCCTAATTGAGATTTCACACGGTCACTTATAAAGTGGTTAAGTCAAGCCATAGTTTCGGGAAATGGGTGAGTCACCTTTAGTCGTGTTTGTGTTTGAATTAGAAAGGATCATGGTTTTTATTGAAATAATTATTTGTTTGAGATAAGTTCTTAGTACATATGAGTTCTTCCTTATGTGACTATATTTAATTGATGAGATATATATTCATGAAATGTATATATATTTATACATCTACATGTTGACAATAAGACATGCACATGAGTAAATACACACATGAGTATACATAGGTAGATGTACCTATGCATGCTCATAGATGGATTTCCCATGGGCATGGGTGTATTGAAAAGACAAGGAGACACATAGACACATTGCATGCATATATGTTTGTTGATAAGTTAGCAAGTATATGTGATTTATTGTATAAGTAAAAGTATATATATATACATATATACACATATTGATATACATGAATATGGAAAAAAAATGGAATGTCCATATAAGCACATAAATATATGGATATATGCATTCAAATATCAAATGGTTTATTAATGAATTATTTTGTTAAATAATTATATATATATACATAATGAGTTTTATGCTTTAATTAAATATGTATATGCATTTATATATATATATATATATATATATATATACATTGTACGCTCGATATAAATAATGCATGGTGTTTTATGGGTATGTGTAGGATCATCATGGAAAAAACAGGCCCTTAAGTGGCAAAAAATTCAAAAAAATCAAAGTTAGACAACTTGACGTAAAAATTTGAATAAGTTATCTATATTATTTCAAAAATATGTAAGAATAGAATCTATAGAAAATTGAATTTAGTTTCTAAACTACTTGGTTTTTTTTATTAAAATCTATTTGGTGAAAATTTGAAATTTCAATGCGGTGGTACTTAAATTTCAGGGAAAAATAAGAAGTAGGTGTGCATGCATTACCTAACCACAATAAAATGATAATATTTTTTTATAAATTTTAGATAGAAGTAGAGGACTCATGCCCCAATGTGATGCATATTTTTTGTATTTTTTTTTCTATGTAAATAATTAATTATGAATTTTTTTATTACAAAGTTTTAAAAATATAAAAAATTGTATGTCGACCACCTTAACTTGGTCAAAATTCATGAAATTAAATTTTTATTTTTTAATCTTATAGTATGCAAGCATAGAATGTGATGCATGTTTGGATTAAAAAATGTGATACCATTTGAAAGCTATAAATGTTTTTAAAATCAACCTATCAATGAACACTTTAGTCATAATTTGAATAGAAAATGACTAATAATTATTTATTAAATTCAAAATAAAGCATAATTTATATTGGTGGAAAGCTGAGAATCTCCTTTTAAAACCCTTTTCATTTCATCAATTTTGGGTAAAACAATATTCGTCAGCCACATACCCATCATATTGCCACTTTTTGGCCCATCATGATCTGCACATACTCTTATTTTTATAATGCATTGATAACATATAAATTGTGTATATAAACTCTGTATGTAGTGCATTGATAGTAATAATATTCCCACAACATATGCGTAATGAATAAAACATAACAGTAAAGGCCACACATAATGCTAAGGCCATGAGAAAACATTCTAACGTGCCACATGAAGTAATGAAGGTGCTATAAGCACTTGGGTAAAGCTAAGTCAATGTTATGTGTTGAGTGTTTAAGAAAGACAAATTCAAACTTGTCTAAAACATGGGAAATAAACATTGACTTGGTCTTTTAAACAACAAACCAACATAATAGGAAACATGGAGTTTTGGTGGTGCCAAAGAATGAATGGTTCAAATCAAATAGAATTCTTTAACCCACAACAAATTCAAGAATATGAAATAATTTGAAAATATTAATTGGTCAATTTTGCAATTGGCCAAATAAGTTGACCTATAGGTGACCATTACCTTGCATTTCTTAACATCTTTATGGCTATCTTGAGGAATGAGGCAACTCGTTTGCATGGTTGTGTATGTGATTGAAGAACATCAATTTATGCTTCCACCTTATTTTATTAAGTTGTTGAGTTCAATGTTTATACCTTTTGGTATTAGTTCCTCATATGTTGACACACATTGCATCTTTAATTGGAAGGCTAGATCAATTTCTATATATCCAACAATGATTTCTACTTATTTCTTTTCTAGTATTGGCCATTTATATTTTCTTTCTCTATATCTCTATCATTAGATAAAGTTTGAAAATGATTCTCACTTGATTTGTATAAGGGTATATAGTTCCTCAGAGCTTATGTCCATATCAACATTGTAGCTACAAATTGATCTATTATTTCTTGAAATGTCTTGATGCCTAGAGGTAGGTGTGAGAACCATTCTATAGCCTGGCATCACAAACTATGTGGGAAGAGAAAAATAAAACAAGAATAATTGTATGCTATTCCCATGTGTGCCACATAAAATTCCCTAATGTGTTCCTCTATATTTCCACTCCCTTCATACTTGTCAAATTTAGGGATCTCAAATCTTACAAGGAATGATACCATTGTGATATTACGATCAAATGGATAGGGATGTTGGCCTATGGATTGAGGAGATTGTATATGAATTCTAGTGTTGTCATTGATGGAAATCTAAGTCATCCATGAGGTTCGTATATTTCAATTTGTTCATTTCGGCAAGAAAAATGGAGAACAATGCTTTACTGGATTAGTAGTGATAGAAAAGGGTATCTAGTCAGTTTATTGATTTATTTGCTTCATCGGATGATAATTTTGTGTTGTGGATCTTGGAGAAAGTGTTTTGGAATCCTTTTCATTGTGTTCAAAAACCTTGGTGATTTTGCACTACTCTATGTTCAAGATTAAGAGATCTGACAAAGTCATTTTTCTATTTATTTGTTTTCTAAGGCCAACTTGTTATATGAATCATGTTACAAATATATGTGGAGGTATAAAATATAATTATTTTGGTTTGAAGATAATTTTTTTGGTCCCATCTAAGTCTTAGTTGAATTTTGGGAAGTGCACATCAAATATTATGTGTGCTTGAGCTGACTAATGGAGAATATTTTTTTATTATTTTGTTCAAGCTGACTTGTGGATGTAATTTCTAAGTAGCAGATATATAAGTGTATCATTTGAAGTGAAAAAAAAATGTGTGTGTGTGTGTATGAGTTGAGAGTTGTGTATGTAAGTTGTGTCAATGTAGCAAATATAAGAAAGGCTTGTAATTCATCTGGAATAGTTGCTTAAAGATATTTCTAAAGTAGAGCTGAGTAGTGCAAAAAAAATCAGAGAAGAATAGAGTAGATGAAGAGCAGAGAATGTGAATCTAACAAGAGGTTAGAATATGATCAATGAACTATAATGAAATTGTAATCAGGCTTGGAGAAGCTATATTCTCAGTTCCTCTTTTTGTTGTAATCAATTTTTTTTTAAGGCAATGTGCTTTCTTTTTCATTTGGGGAGTGAGCCTGAATGCATGGGTATTCCTTTTTATTTTTTATTATACTTTTAATAGGGTATAATTGTGGACTAACATCCATCATGGTTTTTCCCCTAATAGGGTTTCCATGCAAAAATATTGGTGTTATGGTGTAATGTGTACTCTTCTTTATGGTTGCATGTTTATTTGTGCTTATAAGGATGGTTTCAGATCTGATTTGTAATTCATAGCTTATGTAGAACACTAATTTACCCCCCCCTCTCAGTCTTCCTTGAGTCCAAAAATTGGTATCAAAGCGGGTTCCTCAAAATTTTAAAAACTTGAGGTAGATTTTGAAGCTATGGACTCTAAAATTCTTAAAAAACAACTTGTGGTGGCACTTGATGACCTTGATCAGTCAAAAGAAGAAGTGCTAGAGTTAAAAGAAAATATTGCAGATGTTGAGAAATTTATTGAATCCTTAAAAGATAAAATCAGAGAGTCAAGAGAAAAGAGGATTAGCTAAAACATAAGGAAGATAGAAGCCTGAAAGATTTTCATCTGAATCAAACTCTAAAGGAGATAACTGAAGAATGTGAAAACCTTGCCAAGGATAATCTTTCCCTAAAACTTGAGATGTAATCTATGGTGATGAAGCTAACTAAAGAAGTTGAAGAAAAGAAGAAGAATGAAGAAAATTTGGTGCAGTCCCTAACATAGAAATTTGAAGAGTTTAGAACAACTAACATAAAATTTATTCAACTAGAGATGGAACTACAATAATCTAGAGATCATGAACAAGAGCTTAAAAAATAGTTAGTCATTCTTAGTGGAGAACTCTCTACTGCTAATGAGTACAAGGAAATGTTCAAGATAAGTTCTGCTAAACTCAATGAACTGACTAAAGGGCAAAGAGATACAAATGATAGAAGTGGGCTTGGGTACGAAAAGGGAGAAAGCTTCAAATCAAAATAGAAAGATTTGAAGAAAGTAAATCAGATAACCAAAAATAGAAGACAGATGATAAGATGACCTAATGCACAAAAATTTAATGGTTACTATTTTGTGTGTATTAAATATGGTCATATGGCTTCTCAATGTAGAAGGAAAGAAAATTCAAATGTTCCATCATTTCCTGGTCAGTGTTTTAATTGCAAAAAGTTAGGTCATAAATCAACCAAATGCAGAGGTATGTCAAATAGTTTTATCAGAACAAAGAATGTTAAATGTTATACTTGTGGAACGTTTGGGTATATTTCTAGTGAATGTAGATCTAGAGGAAATCAGTGGAATGCCATATTAAAACAAATAAATATTTTAAATGTTTCAATTGCAACAAAATTGGTCACATTGGTAAATTTTGCTAGAGTAGAAATATGGATAGGAGAGGTCTGAGATACATTGAGATGAATGACAAAGGAAAAGAAAAAGTGTTGGTAGAAGAGAAAAGGGATCAAATGAAGAAGACATGGGTGAAGAAAAGTGAATCTAAGGAAGTGAACAAGTTTGTACTAGAATTTAATTATAAAAATTTATTCAGAAATTCCTCCAAGAACTAATCTCAAGCCATAGGCCTAGGGGGAGTTTTTCTTGAAAATAATTTGTCCCCCCTCTTAATTAATTGCACTGGAATGTAGAAAATCATTAGTAAGATGTGCAAGCAGTCTCTAAGTGTGTAAATAATCTTAGAAGTAATAATTTTTTAAGTAGGAAGATCCACAAATAGATCTTATTGTTATTTCCTGAGAAAACAGAGCTATCAAAACTCCTAAGGAAATGTAATAAATGAAGTCAAAAGAGTTTGGTGTGAAAGGTTATAAAAAGAAAATTGGTAATCTCATTTTTCACCCTACATTATTGAAGCTGGGCTCTACAGAGAAACGTCAAAGGTGGGAGAAGATTTTTGGAAGTAAATCTATTAGGTATTTTTTAATTATTGCAAAAATCCTTTTGGTATTCATTCCATACAAAAAGAAAAATGGCAAAAATCAAGGGAATAGTAAATTTGGGTGAATATAGCAGTATTAAAATTAGAAATGTGAGGGATTCATTGATTGGAAATGAATTGAAGAGGCTTGATGGAAAGAAGCATAAAATTCTTTGCTTTTGGTGTGAATTCCAATTTTTTGTGATGCAGAAATAATCAAATTCATCCTAAACCAATTGAATGGTGATTTTTTAACATTGGATAAATCCTATTGCATATCGATGGAGGTAATTAAGAATTTAACAGGGTTGTGTGATTTCAGAGAGGTGTCAATGAAAATTTCAATTCAGAATATGGAAGTTCAAACCCCAACCAGTGTAACCAGTGATCAACAAGCCTTGGTGATTTCAAAAATTAATGATCAAATTACATGGTATATTGTACATGGAATTTCCTATAAAATTTTCTTAAGGATCATAGAAGGATCTACTTTAGCAGGTGTAGTTTACATTTCACATAAGATGATTATAAAAGATGAAGATTTTGACTAGTGTGGTTTACTGAAAGACCAGTTGATGGAGAATGTTCAATTGAAAAAAGAAACAGGTTATCCATTTAGGTTTGAAACCCTAGTTACATGCATTATGATGTACTTATTAAAATTCTTACCCTGGATAAATAATGTAGTATGGAAGGAAGATGAACCATTATCTTGAGAAATTTATAGATACTACAATACTCTAAATGATTATGATGTTGAATGTGAAAAATTCTTCAATGAGTTGCTAAAGATGTTCGGTGAAGTTGGAATTTCCCCTCTGGTGAAGACTCTTAAGGTTGGATCCTCTTCCGAAAAAGTGGAAAGGAAGTTGAAAAGAGAAAAATAGTCTATTGAAGACTCTCCTCTAGTACTTGTAGCCTCTAAAGCTAAGAAAGGGAAAGAAATGGTGGTTCTAGAAGTATCTGATGAAGATTCTTAAGGTTACACTCATATGAATGAACCAAAATAAGTTGAAATGGTCACAACTATATAATACAAGCTAGGAGAAGGATACTTAAGAAAAGGAATGATACTGATGATGATTCAAGAAGATAATGGGATGAAGAAGATTGCATATTTATGGTTAGAGAAACCCTCTTTTGAGAAAGACATGATTGAGAACACCTTGGAAACATCCTTCAAGTACAATAATGTTGATGTGGATATTCTATAGGATATAATTCCTGATGAAATTGTTTTATGCATAAAGGAAGCAATGGATTCTAATTCTCAGGAGAAAGAGGAAGACGAGATAATTCTACATTTGAAAGAATAGTTAGATTATCTCTGGTCAAACTGAAGAAGAAGATGAATGAGCTGAGATAGTGCATTAATGAAGCAAACACCATCTATAATTACTGACTTTGGTGGCCCCATGCAGTTGGGAAATACAAGGAGAAGCTAGATCAAATTGAGATTGAACTGAATCAAATTGGCCAGAACTACATTATGCAGTAGGACATGGAGGGTGCAGTAAGGAAAATAACTCAAGTCTTACAATCTGAACATTCAAAGATGTAATATAGCAAAGACAAGATTGTGGAAACCTTTTGGAAGGTAAAATATTTTACAAAATGAAGGTTGGAACAGTTGATTGAATTTTTAAAGAAAGGAAAAAAGCTAGCAGAAGAGATAACAATTCCTGAATCTTTGGTGAAGATTGTCAATCAAACATTGGTGAATAACAATATAATTATCATCAGTGGGATTGAAATTGATGCATGGAAGAAATTCCTTCCCATGATGAAGGAGAAATACAAGGTAATATTCTAATTATGGTGTTAGTTTTTAAAATTTTGAGTAAATTTTTGGGAGAATAAGCATTTTGGGAGTTAGGAAAGTTTTTGGTTGTATTTCAAAGGGGGAGAATTCTGTTAAAAATGAATGAGGAGAGAATGCTATATGTTTCTGAATTTAAGATTCTAAAGAGGAGAAAGTGATGAGAAAACCGTATCTTGAAATTTTTCTCATTTTTCACTAAGTGTTGCCATCAATGCCAAAGGGGGAGATTGTTGGAATATTCCTTGAGGAGATTGTGTATGAATTATAGTGTTGTTGTATGCCCATTGTGCAAACCCGGAGAACACACCGCAATGCAATTTTTTTAAACCAATTAAATTAAACATGCAATAATATTAACCATAATCACATAACATATTACATCACATTAACACACTTATTTCTGGAGCGCGAGACTACATCATAACAACTAAACAAAAATAAAAGATAAAGATTACAACATAACCATTTATATTATAATAACCATGAATAAGGATACAACCAATAACCATGAGCGAGAATAATAAACATCACATAATACAACCATAAAAAATCTCTTAATAAAGTTACAAATGATTCTAACTATTACATCATCGTTTTAGTATTAAATTACAAATTTTTGACATAAGAATTACAATGAATTTCCCAAACATGTGGGATGATACAAATTACACCAATATCTGAATAACAAGGAAACACTGGTACAACTCCAACGATAGATATGTTGAGAAGAGGATGCTGATGGGGAACCCAACAGGTGCAGAGCATGTTCCACCCAACCATGTGAATTATAAATAACCCACCCCCTGTGCTCAGAGGTGACAAGGAAGTTAACTCGACCATGATTGTCAAACTGACTCCATGAACAACACAGTACAAATACAAATACAACTCAAAGTTACAATGACATAAGCCACAACATTCACGAGTCAAGAAATAAGATAAAGGTAAGAAACTTACCACAATTAATCAAAGCAATGAAAATTAAACAAGTCCAAAGAACATTCATAAATAATTCTCAAAAGACTCTGAAACACATTAAGCATACAACTTCCAAAATACATTTCCAAATAAATCTAAAACAATAACCAGAATACAATTCCATATAAATCTGAAACAACAATTTAGTACACAATTCCAGAGGCAACAAGAAACAAGGCAAACGGGTGTCAAGTGGAGAGTGTCATCACATAGCTCTCATGGGATCCCCTAGCCCTTCCTCCAACTAAGGCACCGACACCCATCTATGGATCCGCTAGCTCTTCCTCCTACTTGAGGTGCCGACACCATAGGGTAGCTCATGCAGAGTCGATAACCTCTCATGAAGACGAGATTACGACTTTTCCGACCACGGCCTTCTCAGTCTATCATTAGTCTATGATATCCCTAATGCATAGACGAGGTATCCAATATTTATTATCTTGTGTGTTTTACTACCCATCCCCCTAAATTCTATTTTTAGGTTATCACTTGTTTAACTACTCTTACGTGGGTTTCCTTAAGCTCTTCCTCCTTCTGAGGCGTCGACGCCCACGAAGAGCCACTCTCCCTATGACCCCTAACATAAATTAAAACCAGGCAACAATTGAGCTATAACATAAAAGCATAATACCACAACAAGAACATGCGGGGCATTAACCCTCTCACAATAACTCCTAACCCAAAAGTCTTAACAAACCGTTCAACCCTTCCAAGCATAAACCATTAAGTTTTCAACTCCAAAAAGAATAGATTCAAGACGAGAATAACATTCAAAATAAACAAGCCTCTAGAACAAGGGTTCTCAATAAACAACAATTGAATTCATAATTACACAAGGTTCCCACACCGCAACCAGAATAAAGGAAAACCATAATCAAAATGCACAAGATAGACTGACAATCCATAGGGTTTCACAAATTAACAACATAATCCACATTTCATCAAGACAAACAATCCACTTTCATCTATTACTTGCACTCAATTTCCACGATTAAATTTTACCATAAATATTTTATAATAAAATGATTTTACCCTATTATTCAATTTTATTCAAAATAATCCATACAACCAAATATTCCTTTTAAAATAAAATAAAATAAATAATTATAATAGAATAAAGCAATATATATATATATATATATATATATATTACAATATATAAATATATATATAGCCACACTGAATATATATATAATAATAAAAATAATTCATGCCAATTAACATTTATATATAAAATTATTTATAACAAATTAAATTTCATTTAAAATAACTTTATAAAGAATTTTAATAAGATAATAAACTATATATATATATAATTTATCATATATTAAAAACTAAATAATAAAATAAATAAAAAATGAAAAAAAAATTGACTTTCCCAAA
>VDFB02207021.1:0-43663 GCA_007258455.2 Sequoia sempervirens | reverse complement strand
AATAGGGAAGATTTTAAAATATAGGGAAATTTCAAATATTCCTATAACATTGACAAGGCATTCATCATATACATTATGGAATCGTTAATACACAACATTAGAGTTTATTTGAGAGTTAACATGAGACTCAAAATTTAATTGCTTATATAATTCATTGTCAATGTGTATATGATTAAAAAAAAATACAACAAAATGCCCAAAGGTTGCAAGTTCGAACTACAAAATGTCAAAGTCACAAAAATATAGTGATTGAAAGTATGAGCTTGCCCCTAATCAACATATGTCAATAGTACATCAAAATTGAAGTCCGACTTTGAGCCATTGCCACTATGAGGGATTGCCTCATCCAATGGAACTCCAATGAGTATCTCTTGTGTCTCCTCCTCATCAATCTAGATGGTGTCTTTGGGATCAACATCCCATTGTAAAGCTAGAGTTTGTAAATTCTCTCAAGTCTAACGATCTTGAAGTCACGAAGCACTATGGACTTCTCTACTCGTCTAGAGGTAAGCCTATTCCTATTGATAGAGTGGATGAAGTTGTATGTGGACCGATTTTTCTTTGTAGCAGAGGAACTAGTAACTTGTGAAAGGAGGAAAATAGAAAGCATTCTCAACTCTAGTGTATCCTTGTGTTGTGTCCACCTTCCAATAGGATCAATTTGAGCTATTGTAGCTCTATCTATCTTCACCTTTTGTTTGATGTTGGACCACAAAGATTAGTAAAGGAAAGCCATTGTGTGCGAAGTATAGTGAACTCCTTATTTGAATACATCTTTCGAAGGGCCTTCATTAACTATTCTTTCACCTCTTCATCATCACAAGGAGGCAACCTACTAGCCTTTGGCGCATAGCATTTGCGATTTAAAGAAAAGGTTGCCATATGAAGCAGGATGTTCATAGTGTTCCACCACCACATTGCAATGGGCTTAATATGTTGCTCATATAATCCCAAATGAGGAGCCCTATTACGAATTGCTTGCTTCACTTGACCAAGCATGCTATCAATTGTCTCATAAATCTCTCCAAGCTAGGAGATTTTGTATTAGCCTATCTAATGACATCTACAACAAGTGAGATGAAGGAGCAAACATATTTGCAAATTCAAATTTCAAAAACGACGAGTTAAAAAATTAGAATCATAAATCTAATAACAAAATCAACAATTTCTTACCTCACAATGGATTGCTAGTCATCATCAAGTTTTCTTGTTTGATAATTTTTCCTTTACTAGTGTTTGCAGTAGGCCATCTACTCCACTTTGAATTAACCATCATCAACTGTTGAGCTTTTGCACCTCAAGCATCTTCTCTAACAAAATTAAATAGTTGGCATACCTTGTCTCCATAGGTTTGAGGAATTCTTTCTTCAAAAAAGAATTGAAGAGAGAAAGTGAGGTATGGTGGTTGCAAATGAACATCTGAATATTTATAGCTTTTGACACCACTTGTTGCATTTGATGTATCTTCCCCATGCCTTTCAATGAAGGCATGAACACATGGGGCCCAAAAGATGTGCTTGTAAGCACTCTCCATATCATGCCAGCTAATTTGCTCACATGTGCCAAATTGGTGACCACGTGTACAACATTTGAGGCCCCTACCTCCTCTATAACATCTCTCAAAATATGAAATTGGAAGTCCACATCCTTGCACTTCCCCAAAAGAATAATAGCTCTAAGAAAATAAGAGCTAGTTGAATATGCGACTGTGATGTTGATGAGTGGCCAATGTCTAATATTGTTCCTCCCATCCATGACAATAGAGCATCCCATCCTAATTCAAGGCTACCTCATGTCCTCGATCACCAAACTCACCTTAGAATATTCTTTGTCAAGTAGGGTAGTGCATAGTTTATGTTCTCCATGGTAGGTGAATAAGGGACAAACAAAAGCTACATCTTTGAACATTTGTTTGAAGTAAGGAGAACGTGCTACATGGAATGTGATGGCATGGGCATAGAAAATTTGGCAATGGAAGACTGCCACATCCTGTGCTTGCATATTAAACATACCTGCAATTGTCCTTGCCTTCTCACTAGCAATAGTCTTTCTCTTTCCTCTTGTAGAAACATCATCATTACCACTACCAACCATAGAGGGTATATGTATCGTTAATTGTTTGGATTGTGTTGGCATTCACACACCCTTAGACCTTGCGTCTGCCTCCATATGCAATCTATGAACCTCTACTTCCTCATCCCCCTTTATATCTGGATACACCTTAACCCCATGTCTTGAAAGGCTTGCTCGATGAGAATATACTCTTGTATAGCTCCCTATAAAATTTGATTTGCAAATGTAACACTCTACCACCCCTCAAATTTTTCTTTGTCTAGGGCTGTCACAAATTAGAGAATTTTTTTTTTTTAGATTAAAAGCATCCTTTGAATAAGGTTTTAAAATGGTGGAAGGGCACTCAAATGGATTTCATAGCTGCCTCCCTTCACTCACAACACTTCCACACCTTGATGAACCCCCAACTGAGTTGGAAAGTTTCACATTTGATTTCTTTCTTTGATCTTCTGTTCACTACTTTTACTACCTGCTGCTCATGTTGTTTTGTGAAACAATAATGCAAGGGCAAATTGAAAATAATAATAATAAAAAAAAATCATACATTGCTTCCTTTTAAACTTTGAAAAATCATAGAAAACAATACAAAACAAATGGAAGAGTCACTTACCTCTTCCACTTCTGTTGCTACCTCACTCCACATTGCTCACTAATGCTTATTTTTTTAGTTGCACCGTCAAACCTCGCTCAAAATGATTTTTTTTAGCTCCAACTTGGTTGAAAATTTTGTGGCATGTAAAAATGAGTTAGAATGAGACAAGGAGGCTTTTTTTTGTTGCTTTAGGGCTAAGAGTAGTGTGGGGGCCCACAAAAAATAAAAATGAAACATTTAAAAAAATTTTATAACCTTTTTTAATAAAAAGTGGTTGCATAGCCATCGAGACACCCAACCATTCTCAGGATGGTTGGGGGATGTCTAAGATGTCCTTGGCCGTCTCATAGATGTCTTGCCATCCCCTACTTGTCCTTGATGTGTCCCAATCGGGGATGGCTTGGGGACATCCTCAAGCCATCCTTGCATCCTAGGGACGAGCATGCTTGAGAAAATCTTGGGGACATGTCCTTGGGGAATGTAGTCTGAAAGCTGAATTTTTTATATGTCCTAGGTCTATTATGTATAACAGCTTTTTTGATTTTTTGGTAAACTATGTTCAATATAGAAAAAAGGTCTTTTAGGATTAATATTCTGCATTGGAAATCTAAGTCTTCCACCTCTCCCCTCTTGGACCTAACACCTTCATTATTCCATAGCTCCATATCTTTGTTAATCATGAAATTGTTGGCTTGATTTATTTTTGTACTCCATCTTTAGTTGAGTCCATGAAGTTGTACAATTCTAGATGGATTCTGCTTTGGAGTGCTCGTAACTCTACAGAGTTTTTGGTTCAAACATCCAAAGCCAACTGAAACAAAAACCGGTTAAATTCATTATAGGTTTAACAATTTCATCTTCTCTTGCCTATCATGGATCTTTGAGGCTCCATTGGTTCATTTTGGCTCAAGGGTGTTGCCATGGCCTTCTAATTTCTTTACAACTCTTTTACCATTCCTTTAGCAGTGAGTGATTCAACTTGTTGTTGCAATGTTTATTTTTGTGAAGTATCTCCATTGATATCTATGAAGTTTTCTTTTGTTTCCTTCTTTATTAACATTTG
Source organism: Sequoia sempervirens (assembly GCA_007258455.2). Classification (NCBI taxonomy): domain Eukaryota; kingdom Viridiplantae; phylum Streptophyta; class Pinopsida; order Cupressales; family Cupressaceae; genus Sequoia; species Sequoia sempervirens. Next base: position 39,935 of record VDFB02207021.1, on the reverse strand, counting down.
TATGTTTCAGTTCCATGACATATATGCTATGTTACGTGTGGATGCATCCTCGAGCCTTTTTTGGGCATACCTCTTCCTTGATACATTTTTGGGGATGTGGGGGATGCCTTAGAAATGTCCCCATAGCAGGCCCTTGGATCCTGTCTTTACCAGAATGAATGAATGAATGAAAGATTTTAATGACGTCCACAAGACTAAATAGTCTATGGGACCGAGACAAAACAGGCCTAATTTGCCTTCATGCTCTTTTCCAAGTCGGATCTCCTGCTATTAATTTTGACTAGAAGGCTAGCCGTGTGATTAATCTCATCTTCCTCAAATAGCTGGTGCATATTGTCAACTTTCAAACTATTTTCATGCTGAGTACAGATATCCTCGTAAGCAGTGCATTCCATGATGAAGTGCCATTCCGTTTCCACAACCCCTTTATTGCAGAAAATACAAGTTCTTTCTTCCCAAGTTTCCTTGGCTATCTTCCACCTACCAGTCTCACACCTAAGGTGATGCGATCCCGTCCTCAATTGTTAATGTTAGAGCAGCCGCGGTAGTTCCTTCCAGCTCAACACGTGAGAATATAAGTTAAATGATAGCCGATGGCTATTTAACTTATACCTATTGTTTTGTTTTATTCACCAAGGCCGACATATATTATTATTGTTTTTATTGGGCCGACATAAAAACATTTTATGCCTATCTTTTATTAGAAGACATTTTAGTTGAGGCCGACCTTTTGTAATAAGTCATTCATCTGTATTGAGGCCGACATATAATGGTGTGGTATATATTCGATTTCAAGATATGACATTTCATAGAGAGATTTGCCACGATTGATCTCTACCAGTCCGACATAGTCAAGTACTGCGATCTAGTGGAGCTCGTCTTCACAAAGGGCGAATATAGCATTGAGATTCTAACAGATGCGCACATGTCCACAAAATAAAAGAGCGAACATACAGAAAGATGCCCGTCTCTGTCAAGTGCGAACATACAGAAAGAAGCCTGTCTTTGTAAAGTGCGAACTCAAGGTGCGAACCATGCAAAGGATCAGAGCGAATTCATCTGAGATGTGAGTTTACATACACTGGTTCTGTGATATCATTCAGTGCGAGATCATACAGTGATAGATCATACTGTGCGAGATCTTACAGTGTGAGATCAAGAGCAGATTGCAATTTTCTGTAGGTGCAGTTCAGTGTTCAAGTAAAGGGCAGAGTACTTGATTGTCAACAGCCATTGTTGGTACTGATACTGGCCTTGTGTGTGGCCTCTTTGTAAAGAGACTTATTGCCATTATATTATATATAAGAGAGATCTTTGTTGCTGGGTTTTTCTCCCTCAAGAGGAGGGTTTTCCCAGGGTACATGCTGTGTTATGTTGTCTGATTTTGAATTATTTTCTGTGCATTCACATCTGATTATAAAATTCAACATCTCACACCTAAGGTGATGCGATCCCGTCCTCAATTGTGCCACTAACAACCTCGCTTTCCCTTTAATAGCTGCACCTAAATAAGTTTTTTCACCATGATCCTTTGCCGGGTTAAACTCTTTGATGTAGTATGCTTTTTTTTGCCCAATCTGACTTGTCCACATGGCAGTTCTGAATTTTTCAGTCACATCGCTTTTTATTTCACTATTGGTGCTAGGACACTCATGCAAATTGATGTCCCACTTGTTCATCCACTTGTGGTTTTGTTTCATCCAAGTTTTCTTCCTACGGTCTAGCGTCTCCTTCATAACTGCTTTAGGCCAACGGTGGTTATCCATGTTTTCAACCTTCTTTAAATAGCTTATCAACCGGATTAATGCCGATGCTTCCAATGGAGAAATCCCCGTTTTAGCTAAAAGAATTTCATAGGGGACTGTGGTTTTAACTTTGAGACTGCTTGTTATTAGATGTTTCTGGATTCTTTCTAGTTGTCTCCAACTGCACTTTGACGTACTGCTTCCCCACACTTCACACCCTTAAAGTACAACCGGAGTAACAAGCAAACCAAAAAGGGTTTTCTTGGTTTTCCAATCCCAAAACTCGGCTTTTCTACACCTATTTTGTAGAAGGTAAGAGGCTTTCCAACCTCCCTGTGTCCTTTTCATACGACAAGTCTCCCAACTAAGCTTATAATGAAAGTCAATCCCAAGATACTTGTATTCTTTCACTATTTCAAGCGGGCTGCCTTCAAAAAGAAAGGTATTCTGCTTATCTTTTCTATTGAATGAGAAAATCATGATTTTGGTCTTGTTGATATTCGCTTGCATCCCAACCTCGTGACAAAAGAGTTCTAGAGCTTTCAGATGTTCTCTTAACCCATGAGCTGTTTTTGAAATTAGGATAAGATCATCAGCATATAAAAGTAGTTTCACCACATAACTTGCCAATAGAATACCATCCCCATCCATCTTGCTTAACCAAGCTTCCAACTTATCAATGTATAGCCCAAAAAGCATGGGAGATAGAGGGCTGCCCTATTTAACTCCATGTTGCTACCAAAACATTCTGACATACCTTCACTTGTTCTGATTTTAGCTCTAACCTTCTCATACAATCTGTGAACAACTGCTCTATACGCATTTGGGATGCCTAATTCCTCAATTCTATTCCATAGTTTGTCTCTAGGTACTGTGTCAAAAGCTTTCTTAAAGTCTACAAAACAACAATAAGCTTCCTCACCCTGAGTGTTCTAAATTTTTTCAATCAAATGTCTAAGGGTGATGTAGTGATCAATGGTAGAGTGTCTTGACCTAAAGCCTGCCTGCCCCTTTGCCCTTTTGCCCTCATTTTCTGCCCGACTGTTGATCCTTCGTTCAATCATGCTCCCAAAGAGCTTGCCAAAGATAGGATTGACCATAATCGTGCGGTAGTTAGATGGATTGTTGATATCACCACTTTTAAATAAACGAATGACCACACTGGTAGTCCACTCCATAGGAAAACCTTCTTGATTGACATGATTGAAAATTCTTTTTATGTGAGGAGCAAGAGTCTCGATCCCCCACTTTAAAAATTCAGCCTGTAACCCATCTATGTCCTGTGCTTTACCACTCGCTAAATTCTTTATTCCTTGTTTAATATCATCCACAGTGAATAGTTCCATTGATTTGTTAATAACAGGTGGATGGTCTTTTCTCGTGAACCCGCTCGTAAAGAAGCCTAGCATATTTTAGCCATTAGACATCTATAATACTATTTTCAATCTTCTTTTTCTTTTGCTGCAATTCTCTCCAAAAACTTTTAGGGTTCTGTTTTCCAAGCGAGATTAGCTCCTTTCATTTACATAATCAGATTTTTAAGATTGCACCAATTTTTCATATTTTTTCTTGTATTCTTTGTCCATTCCTCTCTTTTTTAGTGATCTCTTGGCTGCCTTACATTCTTCATCATACCAGGGACTTGCCGGGAAAGTGTTTGCAGCCCTCATCTTGGGGTGGGACCTTTTGCATGCATTTAAAGCCTTGTGAATTACTGGGATCAATGAATTGCTGTGAATGTGGATATCCCCATCTTTTGTTGCTTTGACCTCTCCGTTGTTCTTTAAATCATGGAAATGCTGTTTAAGAACAGCATTAAATATTTCTTTATTTTCCTTATTCAAGAGGATTTTACCCTTGGGGAGGGTTTTTTTTTGCATGTGTTGAACCTGTTTAATGTGCTGGCTGATTGGGGACATGTGAAGCTTAACCAGAAGAGGTAAGTGGTCAGATTTCATCCCAATAGGGCAGTCCTCAATATCAAACTCCAATAATCTAGAGACAAAACCTTGGGAGCAAATCACGTAGTCCACCACACTTTGACTATTATAAGTTTTGCAAGTGATACCCCTCGACTTTGGCCAATCTCTCATCCCATTACAAATAAGCATGCCAAATAGACTACAAAGCCCAAGTAATTCTGCCCCAAATGGGGTCACATTGCCATTACTATTTTGGGATGTTCTTTCCCAATATTGATCTCCACCTTCCTCCAACCATAAAGGATTGTTCTCCCCTTTTTCTTCCCTACTCAACTGAAGAGACTGATTATTAGCTGTCCTTGCATTAAAGTCACCCATTAAGACAACATCTCCAAAAGTGCTAAAAATAGATATATCTCTTTTTAGTGAGACATACAGGTCTTCGTTGTCTAAATTTGTCTTCTTATAGAACTTAGGATTTTTTGGAGCAAAGTAACAAGTAGCCAATCTGAAAGTCACCCCATTTTCTGTTATTTGCAGCCATATGTACTGTTTATTTGCGTCTTCTTTTTCAAGTTCAACAATTCCTTGCCACTTCTTACCTATTAGCATTGTAACTCCCCTTGCCTGACTCATTCCCTTTGTTCCAAACTAAAACTTTCTTATACCCTTCAAAATCTGGAACTTTGTAGCCTTCATGCTCATGTGTTTCGGTAAGAATGATAATATCCTTACCTTTTGCTATGGGTCCTAATCCAAGTCCTCTTCTCAATGGATAACCTCTACAATTCCAACTTACAACACGTAAGTATTCCTGTGGGGCCCCCAATACCTATTTCTTGTTTGAAAAATGATCACCGATATGGGCTTTCCCATTCTTCAACCATGCCCACTTTCCTTCATTTCTTGCTGTTTTCACTTTCTCCCATTCTTTCCTTTGTTCTTCCTACTGCTCAAAAGTCAAATCTTTGTCTAGGTAAATATGTGTGCCTCTAAGTAACCCTCTGTTTTTTAGGATCCTATTCTTATCCTCTTAGCTTCTCAAGGTGACTCTTACATGCCTATCCCTTCCACCATCTACCTTTTTTCCAATTCTATTTGCTTGCTGAATATAACCTGTCCATTTCAATAAATGGGGGAACATTTGGCCATCCCTTGTATAATAGGGGACATCCCTTGCCATCTTGTAGACGGCCAAACATCTTTTGCCATCTTGGGGATGGCTAGGCCCCCTATGAACAGAAAAAAAAAGTAAAGTAAATGTGCTTCAAGATAATTGAACATTTTTGGAATCAGCTGTTATTGAAAATCTGTACTTGAAATTCAAAATTGATATAAACTTAGGAGTAAGATATAGAATGTTTTAACACAAACAAGAATAGTAAGTACAGCTGAAATATTTGGGGGATCCTGAATAAAACCCTTTAGTTATATTAAATACTTTTTCAGACAGATGCAATGAAAAACACAATCAAAAGTTTGAGGCACAGTCCATTTTGATCATCCATTCTTGCTAATGATAATAGAGATTTTGCCTGTATCAATCTAAATGCATTTATCTCAAAGCTTTGTAGTTCAGCTGTTTAAATTGAGGCCTACAATTTGTTGTTTATCGCAAGAAAGCCTATTTGATGTTGCTGTTATGGGGAGAAAAAATGCTGCTAACTTTTTTGTGTTCTAATCAATTTTGGGGAAGAAGAGCAAACCTTATGGTTGCTTTCTACTTAATGTTTGTAACTTACAAGCTATTTATAACAATGGATATCATGATGGGTTGTCATTCCACTTTATTCTCCTCCTTTTCCTTTCAGCTTAGTGTGTCATGAAAGGAGAGGATGTTACACCCATTATGAGGTTGAGAGTTGAAGAAATTGCTTTAAAGGGCATTTTGTTGCACTTGTTATATATGAATATTAAGTAGTTACAAGACTCACATGGACTTGCCAAGACTCGGCGAGTCTCAAGGCGAGTGAGTCAAAACGGGTCTTGGGGACTCAGAACTTGGGTACTCGACGAGTCCTAGAGACTTTTTGAGTCTTCTAGACTTGTTAGACCCAATGAGTCCGATAGGGTAGACTCAACCACAGTTGGGGAAAAAAAAGTTAAAAAAGGATATTAAAAAAATTGTAAAGTTTTAATCTGACATTTTAGTTACTTAAAAAAAAAAACTTTCAACTTTTCAATGCTTGTTTGGTTTATGACATGCCCATCTAGGAATTACAAAAAATATGAAAATGGCGTGCACCATGAAGGTCCGTGTGGTTTTGAAGGTCTTCATTTGGGCTTGGTGGTGGGGGCTCCGCCCTTGACCCCACCCTCTATCGTGGCAGGGAATGCGCTAGGGGCATTTCCTTGAGATCTCGCGAGGGGCGTTGCTCCTTGAACTTGTTGGGGGTGCTGCCCCCAAACCCCTACGAGGGGCATTGCCCCTCAACCCCACTAAAAGTGTTGCCCCTAGACCCCGCAAAGGGAACTACCCATTGACTCTGTTGGGAACTTTGTCCCCAAACCCCCATCAAACTATAAGTCTAACCAAGTAATAGACCAATGATGAATCATGATCATAAAATCTACAAAATACATATCCCCTGTTGCAAATCTCTACATCTTCACAGTCAAAGCCACAATCAAGGATTATCTTGTTTCATACATTGGACAACTAGTTTAGTGTACAAGAATTTCCATAGGCAAAGTAGGCATGCTATAGTCATTCTATTGTTAAATACGAGTTCAGTCATAGTTAGCAAGAAATGCCATTTTTATTGTGCAAAAATGTATCAATCATATCCTACACAAAAAACTCATAGAACAACCCCATTTATTAGTATCCTAGCTAAGGTCAAACTAGAACATAACCATTTATCTTTTTACTTAAGTATTCCTCTTTTTTAATGAGCTTGACAACAAAACATGTAGTCTTGAAGCCTTCAAGAAAAATTTATTAATAAATTCCTCACTTGAATATACACACTAGTCACTGAGACACAAGCAAATATCATGGCTACATCATCATCCAGGACCTATCTTAGACAATGCATGACTTGTCGTGATGTTGGGATGAGTGATGCAGGCTCCTCTGAGCCATGGACTTATATTTTTAGTTTTGATATTTGTTTTGATGTCATGGATTTCATAATCCATGAGATTTGTATACATTTGACAATATTTATAATTTTAAATTTATATATCTAGCAATGTTGTTTCCTCAGCTAAAAATTAAAATTCATTTTTAACTCATGTGATTGATGTATACTTGTGTATATGGTCAAAGTAGCTTTATTTGATTAGTTTATTGTGTCTTTAAAGTTTATTTATTAAAGGGTGCATGAAACAAGTTTTGAATCCTTAAAAATTTCTATATTTCATGGTTTTTTCAAATTTCCGAGTCTTTGCGGAGTCTTGGTGTTGAGTCATAGTCCATGTCAAAAATCAGCTTGCTGAGTACGAGTCTTGTAACACTGATATTAACAATAAAAACAATGAAAATTTGCTAATTTATGCATCGAATCTCATGTTAATTCTTAATTCGACTCTAATGTTATGTAATACGGTTCTATAATGAATATGAAGATTGTTGTATAATACTAATAATTTAAATCTCCCTATTTTTTATTGCTGCTCCACTGCCCCCCTCCAAAAAAAGGCCTCCCATCCCCTGCCATTCCAGAAATGCATTCCCTTGTTTCTTGCTGCTCTCATACCAGAAACAGTGGAACATAGCATTTATTATTTCAGAATTTCTTAACCATCTAACAATTACTATGAGATGTTTTTATCTTTCCCTGCCATACATTTTGGTCAAATGATGATTGAGAGTTGCTTACAGATACCTTGAGAACTACTGGCACCTGCTTAAATGTCATTGAATATTCAATCATGTAAATATGTAATTCATGTTTTGTTTTTCATATGACATCATATTATTGTTCTCTTTCCAATTTTTTTCTTTCAATGTCAGAAATACTTGCCTATACCAATGGGGAAGTTACCATTCAGATCCAACTCAAGTTTAGAAGTTTTTTGTTTGGCATTTCAATAAAATCATTTCTTTGTTTCGATGTTAACTTCTAAATTTTAGGTGCTATGCAGAGATGCCACTTTTTTTCATCTGATAAATTGTTGATTCTTAGTTATGTGATCATCTTGAATACTGCAGATATGATTGGTCAACAAACAAGGGCCTTTTCAATGGCTATTTCTTATGGTCAACCATTGGATATGGATTTGGTATGTCATATTCTTCACATTTTGTTTTATTTCATGTGATCCTCTTCTTGCACTCAGTGTCACTTTAAATGAGAAATATTCCAGGAATCAAAATTATTCTCCTTGTTTGGGACTTCTTATTGGGTATCTAAATATAACTCTTTTTTGGTGCAAGAAAGAAAAATAAATATTCTAAAGACTGCTAATTAGGATGGTTATAGCAAAATTTTCTAGATAATGGAAACCTTACCAAGAAAATCATTTTGTTCACACCCATGAATATATTCCCGTTTGACTGATACTAATAAGAGTTAGGCAGAACAACCTTATCCTAATCTTTGCTAGGTCTTACCCTTATCCTATCTGCAACTCTTCACTATCGTTACTTTAGATCTTTCTTATCAAACTAGCAAAGAGATAAGTTGGCCTATAAGTATGATATTGCTACATTCTGATACTTGGAGCAGCTTATCAATATGATTGCAAGGCTGTCTTTGATGCTTTCCAGAGGACCTATCATTTACATCTGGACAATAAAGTGTATAAATTCACCTTTCTCCAATGATCCTTTGGGTAGGAAAGCTATCAATATATCAATTTGTATGAATTTATGACACTTGGTATCATTCAAGAAGCCAAAGCAAATATCGTTTACAACCTCCAACCCTCAGTCAAAATTTCTTTTCAGTAGTTGTCTTGGTTTCTGGGACATAGGGTTGTGGGGACAAGGGATGCATTTCCAAGGACAGCAAAAAAAAAGCTGGATTTATGGGATAGAGTGAAAATGATTGCTAATTATATATTAAACTAATATATGAAAATTATATTACAAATAAAAAAAAAACAGGAATATGATATTAACTAGCACAAAACATCCATGACAATATTGATCATCTCAAGCAGGCTCCTGCCCTTTAACTCAATTCCTTGTATTCCTGTCAAAGAGCATCTATTCTGCTATTTTTCTTTGAGATTAACACAAACATTATTCAGGATTGATAAAATTCTTCAGAAAGTCCATTCACATGCCATCTAAATAGGTGAAAATTCCCTGTCAAATGTTGTCTTCCTAAAAAAATTCCTTAACCATTTGCCTTATACACAACATATGTATCTATTTATTGATAGAACACTTACTCTCCATCCATACTCCTGCACCTACAAATAATTTTCACTGTTTTAAAATGGTTCGTCTTTGTCTAGTTATCCAATCTCTGTCATTTGTTAGCTATTGATGTTTCCATTTTGATCTTGTTCCACACAAGAATGATAACTGAAGGTATTTAAAAAGCACTGCATGTGGCATCCACGGACATTGAGATGTCCTTAGGATGTCATGACCTCCCTTGCAATGGTCCTTGAATTTTTAGTTGGGGGTCACTTGATAGTTTGGGGATATCAATGAATTCTTTTTTTTGTTGAAAGGGGGATGTGAAGGCAAAGTTTTGCCCCCTCCTCCCTCTTGGGGAATCATTCATGTGGTACTCAGCTTCTTTTAAATATGTGTTTTGATATTTTTGGAGAATACAGAGGACTTACTCCTTTGTGGTAGTCCAACATTTCATATATCTTTCACCAATTTTAGTCGCCCCAATTTACCACCTCACCACATCATGGATGTTACCATTTTATTTGTTGCCTCAATCCTTTGCACAATGTGTGTAACTTGTTCAATGAAAAGTGGTAAATTTAGTAATAGTATGTAGGAATATCACCAAGAAAGTGGTTTCCCTCTTTGTTGAGAGGGTCGATCCTTAGTAAGATGGGGAAAACAGGAGAATCATAGAAACCTTAGGTGGACTAAATGTGCAGAGGAACACTTGGACAGCTCAAGAAAATGAAAATATTGCAGATCAGAAGCTTTCTTCTTCTATGACAATGGAAATGTGTGTATGATTTACATAATAGGCCATCTGAAATCTCAAAGGAACACAAAGTTTTCACCAGATTCAACAACATATGTGTAAGACAAATATGCACCTTCAAACTCTAGCATCACAAAGCACGAAAGAGAAAAAACACATCATGCAACAATATGATTTACTAGGTTTGCTTAGATTCCAATGGTAAGTTGAAAATTAAATTCTGTGAAACAGAAATTATCACATTCATTCATTTGCAATACTGGATTCCATCATGTTAGAAATTTAATTTCATTGATACTCGTGCAAAAATTATGAAAAAAGTTACATCATTCTAATAGTAAAAAAAGTGTAGGTTTTGACAGAAACTTCAAAACCCTAGCAACTCTAGGAGCGTGTCCAACTTCTAAAATCTGCTTCCTACCCTTAAAAACTTCAATTCTTGATTACATCTTACTACTTATTTATTACATTGCATGGTGAAATTGCTAGCATGTGAATATTCCATCATTTCAACCAATCACAACCTTAGGTACATTTTGTATGTTCTTGGTCCATAAATATTTTTGGACACTTAAATAATTTATTTAATTCTAAAAAGTATTAAATGAAACTTACTATGCGCAAAAGTGAATATAACCTTAAAGTGGTTCCTTTCAATGGCTTAAAGCACATAAATAAGACTTTCCTAGACACATTTGACCATTATAGTATGATGATAAGTCCATTGGATACATGAAGGTTGGTTTGTCAAGTAGAACACAAAGCTAGTGCCTTCTCCATTGAGTAACAGAGTTGATGAAGATTTTGTAATGTGAAGTCTCTCTATGTTGGATTGAATGTATCAACCACATGTATTCTCTTGGAATAGAGTTCTGTGGGGAAAGAACTTTGACCTTGATGATCTATGACATGGTCATGATGATGTAATGCTATTTGGAAAGTTCATACATTTTGAAACCATGTACCCAAGTGTTCTCACATGTCCAATTTGAAAAATATAGTCCCCAAATTTGTAAAAAGCCTCTAGTTGTCTCAAAATGGATGGAGGAATGAGCTCTATTCAGGGATTACATCATGTACTCAGGGTGTATGAGAACCTTAAATATTTCATGGAAGTGATTGTGTTAATTAAAAAAATGAATTCATGGAAGACTTTGTGGTACTTGAATGTCTTGGACATTGTGACAGAATGAACATATTTCCTGAAAATATTCCTTGATTATTTTTCATCCCATTGAGAGAGCTTTACAACACGTTGAATGGGATGAAAAATGGAGTCTTGCAGTAAAATTTATGTCAAAAAGAGTGGGTGGCCAACAAGAAAAGGTGGAGAAAATAGGGGTTTTGAGAAATTTTGCATTTTGGACTAAAAGAGCGAAAAACATGATTTGAATGAAAAATGAGATAGCTTGGGCTTTTTTGGTCTTTTCTAGTTTTTGAGCAATATGGGCTTAAAGTTATAATTTTTCATGGGTTTTGGTGTTTGGCCTTTGTTTGTCACGTTTTAGGAGATTTTATAGCCTTTTGGTGTTTTTTGCATTTTGACCCAATTGGGTTCATTGAAGCAACTTTTACTTCTTTTCCAATTTTTAAGGATGGTCATTTTCTGTTGCAATTTCTGGACTTGATAGGCCTTTTTGCATTTTCAATTTTTCTTATTTTCCATAACTTATTAAGTCTTTATTTGAAAAATCATATTTTTGGGTCAGTTTAGGTCTTTTATGCCTTTTGGTTGGACTTGTCCAAAGGGCACAATGAATGCATTTTCATAAAGGTAATTTTGGTCTAGGCGAGGAAGGGAAGATGATGTGAGACCTAGTGAAGTTTTATAGTTTGTGCAAGATGGAACTTGGGTGAACAAGGAAAGGGACATGCACAAGTGGTGAAGGAAAAAGGTTATGCATACATGCATGGGAGGGGGGAATGTATGGTAAGTGGGAAGTTATGTCTTGTATGTATGTATGTATGTATGTATATAATTAGTATGAATATAATTATAATTTATATTAATGTTCATAATATTTATATTTGTATTAATATATTTAAAAATTAATTAATATTAATTATTAATAACTTTAATTAATATTCCTAATATTCCTATAATGACCAAGCTGCCCTAGCTTATTTTATTAAAGTTATTATTTATTAATAATCACACATTGTTCACTTGCAACTGATATTGGAATGATGAAAAATGCAACTGATCTTACTTTGCGACTAATACATAACCCAATCCATATAATCTGTTAATGTCATGAAAAATAGCAAGGCCATCTTCATATATCAGAGGTGTTTCCTACTTTGTCACCCTGCAGATGTGTTTTACAGGCTATTCAATCTATTCTAGATCCATTTTTTATTTTAAGAGAAATGAAAACATTAAAAGAATACTATGCATATATCAGCAAGCTTTAGGGCAAATTATAAATCAGCTAAAGTTGAGTTATGATTGCAACTATACCAGTCTGAAGAAAACAAGAAATTCTGCAAATCCTGTAGTTCAAGGAACAAAAAATCCTTATGTTTCATCTAGGATTCCCTTCACAAGAAACCATCAAAAGAACTATGTAATCAAATCATTTCCAAAATCCAAAGGAAAATGTGAAATTGGACTAACAGGTGGCCGATCTTGGAAGCTTGCATACAACTCTTACAAGTGGTTCTAGAAGCTGTTCTGATTTGCCTTCTTGCTCTATTACCCATTCTAATCCATATCAGGGAATAAATCAAGATCATACGTAAAGCTTTCTAGAGGGATCAACCTATAGTTCAATTTTCCTCTTGTCAAACAGGATTCTGTGTTCTCTTGGAAAGAAAATGGGGCTCTCAACATCAGAGAAGTCCTCCAATTTAATAATGCCTTGGGTATGAAACTGGCTGGGAGAATTCTTAATAGTCCTAACACATTTGTCTATAAACTTATCACTAAATTGTTGGTTCAGTGTTCAAGTATGCCAGTTGGGCAATTTCCCTTGGGTTTAGTGTGGCTGTACTATATATAATTTTAAAAATATATTAAACTACCTATTATTTGCAATAAATAAACAAATATAGAATTGAAAACACATTTGATACTTAATACTATGATATCAATAAAGATTATTGATAATTTAATGCTGTATCATATATGTCAAATCATTTCATTGAAACCATCAAAGTCATCACTGTTAAAATCTATTGCAGGTACTGATTATTAATCTCCTATCTATACAAATTATTTGACTGCTGAAAATTAATTCACAACAAACATTGAAAATAACACAACTGCAATTTCACAAATAAAATCATAGGAACAAAGAAGAAAATATGCAAAACAATAAACATAATATTTTTAGACAAATTGTCCCTTAAAAAACCCTGAAGGGAAAATCAGTTCAGCAAATGAGGAATTTTTATTAAACTTAAGCAAATCAAGAGTTACATAAACTGCTTGCCTCTTACTGGCAGAGCTTTGACAATATTTTTCTTCTCTGGAAATTCTTCCCTCAATTTCTCCTACTAAAATTCCACTACTGTTGTCTCCAACGCTATCATTGCGCTCTTGCTATCACTGCAAATCTGTCTCAAGAATGTTTTCTCCGAATGCCCATTGATCCCCTTTTATAATCTTCTCATTGAGCAACCAATGGCAACGATTTAATCTCAATCGATGGCTAAGATTATCTTGACTCTAACTAACCACTTTCTAGAAGTCTCTAGAGAAATCAATTACTTAATATTTTTGGGAATAGAGACACCTGTCCAAGCTACACAAACAAACACTCCCTCTTAGCGAGGAAGGTGTTTTGCATAACACCCAATTTATCTCTGAAGAAGATGAATTTCACCTTCCCCAATGCCTTTGTCAAAATGTCTGCCACCTATTGATCTGTAGGTATATACTGTAGTTGAACAATCCTCTGCTGTACACAATCCTTGATGAAGTGATCCCTGATGTCTATATGCTTAGACTTGTTGTGAAACATCGGATTCTCAGATAATCTGATGCAACTCTGATTGTCACAGTCTCAACCCTTTGACCAAAGAAGGCTACCAACAACTTCTGAAGCCATATAGCCTCACATGTCGCCATGCTAGCTGCTATGTATTCTGCTTTTGTAGAAATCAGAGCCACGAATTTCTGCTTCCTACTGTACCAAGAGACAACTCCTGATCCCAAGCTGAAGCAACACCCTTAAGTGCTTTTCCTGTCCGTTGTACTGCCTGCCCAGTCTGTGTTAGTATAGCCTATCAACCTGGTGCCATCACCTCGAGCATATTTGATCCCATACTCGATTGTACCACGCAAATACCACAACACATGCTTTGCCACTGTGCAATGCACTCTCTTCGGCTCAACCATGAATTGACTAAGAGAGTTTATTGCAAAGGATATATCTGGCCTGGTGTTGACCAAATACATGAGAGACCCAATCAACTATCTGTATAAAGTGGGGTCTACATCCTTCTCCTTGGATGAGTCTACCTTCTTCCAATTCGTGATCATAGGCGTCGACATGGCTCTGCAATCCCCCATCTCCAACCTCCTCAAGATTTCGATGCAGTATTTCCCTTGTCCAAGAAAATCTCTCCATCTGTCTGCCACACCTCCATGCCTAGAAAGTAGTGCATAAGCCCCAAATCCTTCATCTCGAACTCTCCTACAAGGTTCCTTTTGCACTCTATGAGCCCCAGTGAACCTGTTAAAAACAAGTCGTCCACATATAGAACAAGAATGAGAACCTCACCCCCAACCACCAAGTAGTAGAGGTTAGCATGCGCCTCACTCTTCACAAAGCCCATTCCCTGCAAGTATCTATCAATGTGCTCATACCACGTCCTGGGAGCCTACTTGAGTCTAGACAAAGCTCTCTTCAATCCGCACATGTGGGTCTCATTGCTGTGTGCTACAAAGCCCGTTGGTTGTTCTATGTATACCTCCTCTACCAATTCACCATTAAGAAATGCCATCTTGACATCCATTTTGATGGATCTGCCATCCCATCTGTGCTACAAGTGAGATCATGGCTTGTATAGAAGTATACTTGGGCACTGGAGCGAATGTCTCCTCATAGTCTATTCCCTCCTTCTGAGAGAACCCCTTGGCCACGAACCTTGCCTTGTATTTCTCGATGCTACCATCTGCACTGTACTTGATCTTATTAATCCAGCGTGATCCAACCACCGCCCTATGTGTCGGTCTAGGCACAACCTCCCACACATCGTTCTGCATTATTGAGGTATATTCCTCAACCATCACATCTTGCCACACTTGCTGTTGTGCGACCTCCTGATAGTTGGAAGGCTCGCTATCTACCAACTAACTAACTAATGCCATATAGTCATTATACCTGGTTGGTTGTCTCCGCTGTTTATTGCTCATCCTAGGAGCTCCCACAAACTCCTGAGTATCCCTATGTGTTTGTTGAACCTCACAGTTCATCTTGCCAACTGTAGAGGATGAAATATCAACTTCCATGTCTTCTTGATGCATCTCTTGGATCTGTTGCATCTGTTGCTCCATACTCTGCAAACTCTCATGATCTAATGCACTTGAGCTTGTGCTTGTACTAGTAACTGTACTCATGCTTCGCTGCCCCTGATCCAGTTGAACAATCCTTGGAGCTTTTGTTGGCTGCTCACTTTGATCATCTGCTGGAAAATCTCTGGACCTCCTATATGCCTTGCCCTCCATGAATTTAACATCAGGCCTAACTATAATCCTCTTGGCCCCTAGAATAAATATTCGATATGCCTTTGAGGTTTCGCTATACCCCACAAAGTACCCTCTCTCTACAATCTGATATAACTTGGAACGTGTAGGCCTTGGAATGTGACAAAACGCCAAACTCCCAAATATCCTGAAGTGACTAACATCTGGCTTCTTCCCTGTGAATGCCTCCTCTGGTGTCATCTTGCCCAATACCTTATGTGGAACCCTGTTTTGTATTTATCTAAGTTCGGTTGGGTTGGGCCGGGTTTAGACGACCGGTGCGTGGGTACGGGCAAAATTTTTAGGGGTTTGGGTATGTATGGATGCGTGTGTATATATATATATATATTAATAATTTAATATATTATAAATCTATATATATGTATTATATATACAAAAAAATAAGAGAAACATAGAGAATTGTAAAACTAAATCATTTCATAGTATGATACTTGATCATTGATCAATGCCAAATGCCAAAGATAAATATTAAATGCCAATTGATAGTTGAAAAATATTCAAATAAAATTACTGAATTACAAAATGTAGTTCATGAAACATTGAAAATTTGAAACATGATTCAATGTTCATTGTTCATGTGCTCATCAATCATCAAAAGGATTGTCAGAATCATCATGACTTGGATTTTGAGTGGTTTCAACTTCAAAATCATCATCATTTGAACCCAAAGCGGATCCAACACCATGTGATATGTCATCAATATCACCCACATCATCCATAGTGGCTCTAGCAAGATCCTGAATGGTTGCATCCAAGTCAGTAGACTCGGGTGCTACATCCCAAAGCCTCGCTGCCCCCTGCCTGTATTGAGGATCCTTACGTGACAGAAGACGCAAATTGGAATGAATATACACTAAGTCTTCAGCTCTTTTTGCAGCCAACCGGTTACGCTTCACTGAGTGGATAAAGGAGTATGTACTCCAATTCCGTTCAGCGGCAGAAGAGCTTGCAACCTGGAGAGAAAACCAACAAAATTAAAAATAAAATAAAAAAATGCAAGATAAATTCAAGAATGTTAAGTGTTAAATTTTACAATACAAGTGGCAAAAAAAAAAAACTTACTTGTGAGAGGATCTTGATTGCAAGAGGTTGGAGGTACATATAATCTTGACCATGGAGGTACCACCATGTAAGACCATCCATTTTGTATTGGTCTCTAGCAACAGAAGCGGTATGATTTTTTGATTTTCCTGTGACAAACATTCCAAATTCTCTCATGACACTTGCATGCACTTCTGGATCACTGAACATTCTACTAAATGCCGTCTTATACCCATTAGCAACTTCAGCATCTCTATATGGCGGTATTCTCCCTGGGATAGAAAGTACTTCAGTGGTATAGTACCTCGGAGATAGGGCATATGCAAGGAGGTGCAATGGAGTTGTCATCTTGTTCCAACGATGAAGAACAATTGCTTCCACCCTTTTGTACAAGGTGTCTTCAGGATCATTCTCTTTTTTTTGTATTTCTATTTTTATTTTTTCCAACATTGTGTCCATGCTATCATAGACATCCCCCAAGCATGGTTCATCTGTATCAGCAAACCGAAGCATAGACATGATAGGTTCGGTGAATTCCAATACATAATTCACACGATCCCACCAATCGTCATTCAAGATCAATGCCTTGACTTTTTGGGCCCTCTCTGAATTTGATTGCTTCCATATACCCCATTGGTTGCTAATAACCATTTGACTCAATGCATCTTTCACCTTCACAAGTCGTCTCAGAACAATTGTGTGAGATGCAAACCGGGTCTCGGCAACCTAAGAACATGTTAATAGTAAGTTAATAACACATTTAAAATATGTAAATAATGCAAAAAATTATTTTATTCAATTATGTAAAACATGACATAAATGATAAATGAAACTAAATAAATTAAATTTTAAAATTTACCTTCAACAATTCCAATGTTGAAAAAGTTCTGAAAATTGCTTGTGACATATGGTGGTTTGTCACAAACATCTGGATCTCCTCAGACTCCTGGTATATTTCTTTCACCCACTCTATTTGGGTGCCAATTGCTTGCATCACCAAATTGAGGGAGTGTACAGGTGCACGGTGTCCAAAAGATGTGCTCATATCTGGCCTCTACCAAAGCACCTGCAGCCCTGCAAACTTTTGCATTGTCCGTAATTACTTGGACAACATTTTCACTACCCACCATCTCTATGGAGTCAATGAGAATCCTGGAAATGAACACTGCATCTTTCACTTGCCCTTCACAGTCAACCGCCCTCAAAAACATTGCCCCCTTGGGGGACACTGCAATAACATTAATCAATGGACAGTTTTTGCAATCTTTCCATCCATCGGAAACAATAGATACACCTGTTTCAACCCAAGAATCTCTAATTGGTTTTAGTTGGGCCTCTACATATTTCCTCTCTTTTTGCAATAAGGTGGTACGCACCTTTTCATACCCAGGACTTGTGAAATCAGGAGGTGCACTATTTATTGCTGACACCATGTCCTTCCAATATGGTGATCTCACCAAGTTGAATGGAAGACCATTGGCATAGAGGCAACGTGCAATTTTTTCTTCAGCAATATCTCTTGCCTCCATTTTAAATGCTTTCTCTAATGGACCTCTCTTGCGGGTGGTGGTTTCTGGTTCTTCATCTTCTTCTTCCGTAGAGGGTATAGACAAGAAGGGATGTCTAGAGGGCCTAACTATCTGATGAGTGGGTAATGTTTGTTTTTTCTTTCCGGAACTATAACTAGTTTGTTTTCCTCTTGCAATTGAATTGTCGGCATCTTCTTGTTCTTTTATAAATGCTGCTATTTGTACAGCAGATAACCCCTTCTTATCTGGGCCCACACACATGTTAATCCCTTTACCACCAGGGCCCATAAAATGAAGTTTTACTCGGTAGTAGGAGCTATTATATTGTACATTGCAAAAATTACACTTCCAAACAAACCCCCCACCTCCAGGAATTTGTGAAATTCGTGTGGTATGTCTCCATAAAGGAGATCCTTTATCAATTTTAAACTTTTGGCTTCCATCCCCACCCACTGAACTTTGACTACTGGCCATTGTTGCAATCTATAAAAAAAATGAAAAAAAAATATATATATTTGAAAAACTTCTTCACAAACTTGAAAAAATTCATCAAAAACTAAGAAACTTAAAAAAATTCATCAAAAGATTGAAGAATAGGGTTTAAATGCATACCTTGAACACTTAAATCTCCTTTGTAGAAGCTATTTGCCACTCCACAATCGATCTCCTTCAAATGCAATCACCTCCCTTCAAAATGCTAAGATGGACACAAAATATGGAGAGAGCAAAATGAGAGGTAAAAATGAAATGTTTTAGTGTTGAAAGGCCTCATATTGGGTCGTTTTAGGGTTTTGAAGCAAAATAGAAATTAAAAAATTGTTTTTTTTCACTTTTGGGCCCACTTTTTAAGTGCTGGGCCGTGGGTTCTCGAGGGTTTGGCCGGATCTGGTACCCACACCCACGGGTAGTACCTGCAATGGCCTTTCGGCCAGACGCCGAGTCGTGCCTAGCTGCGGAGACCCCGGTCGCGCCAGCGGCGCTGGCGACCCAGCAACTACACTATCATGCCATGAGTGCTTCGTCCCGGTACTATAATACTACATGCTGCCTCTACCCATAAGTAATGGCATATCCTGGTCATACAACATAGCCCTTGCTGCCTCTGATATAGAACAATTCTTCCTCTCAGCAAACCCATTCTACTGCGGGTTGTAAGGAATAGTCCACTCTCTCTTGATTCCTTCCCTGGTACAAAACTCCTGGAACTTTTTCCCTTTGTACCCGCCTCCATTGTCTAACCGAAGAACCTTTATCTTTGTGCTTGTCAAATTATCCATAAGAGCTTTGAACTTTTGGAAGCGACTAAAGACCTCATCCTTGGTCTTCAAGAAGTATATCTAGGTCTTCCTGGAGAAATCATCAATAAAAGTAACAAAGTACTCGTATCCTCTAAGAGACTTCGTCGACATTGGTCCACATATGTCTGAATGCACTAGATCAAGAACACCCTTGGATCTGGTGTCACTCCATGGAAAAGCTGCTTTCGCAAACTTCCCCAACACACATCCCTTACATACATCTTCATGTTCTGTGCTCACCTCTGGAACACCTATCACTGTCTCACGAAGCAATTTAAGTGCTCCATGATGTATATGGCCCATCCTCCTATGCCATAGCTCTCCTTGATCTCTAGGATTACTGCTGCTCATAAGTGCCTTATGAGTATCAAACCGCAACCTGTCTGGCCGCTCCTAACTCCAATAGCTATGGGTGATTTCCAATCCTTATGCTTGATTAACACATGCGCCCCTCTAAAGAGTACATTGTATCCTTTATTCTGAAGGACAGATACGAAAATCAGATTCATGCCCAAGCCTGGTACATGCAACACATCATGAATGGGAATCAGCTTGCCATTCTCCCTCTGAAATAGAACAGTCCCTTTCCCAACTAGATTGAGTTTGGACATATTCCCCATAGAAATTTGGATTCTGATGTCCTTATAACTGGAGAAGTACTCTCTAACTCTTGTCATATGAAATGACGCCCCACTATTTATATACCAAACAACCTGTGAGGTTGAGCTAACCATACAAGCTATGAGTGCAAACTCATCCTCCATTCTACTAGAAAGCTCATTTGCACTTGCTGAAGCTGTCGTCTGCTTCTTGCCTTTCTTTTTCGTTTTTCTTCCTTTGCGGGCAATCGCTGACATAGTGGCCAAACTCGTGACAACCATAACATTTGATCTTAGACAAGTCCTCACTTTTCGGATTTGATCCTTTGCTAGACCCCTTCTTTGCTTTCCCTTTTCCTATTAGGGCAATGTTTTCCTATTCCACCTCACTTTTCTGATTATTACTGTTGGTTCCATTGTCAAGACTTAGTCTAAGCTCCTCTTGAGTGAAATCACTCCATAGTTGATCCCAACTCGGTAAGGTATCTCGTCCATTAATAACTTGAACAAAGACATCCCACTGCTTAGTAAACCCATTCAGGGTTATTCGTACTAGCTTGTCATCATCTGGTTTATCTCCAACAACTGCCAATTCATCTGTGACAAGTCTAAATCTGGTGAGGTAACTTGTAACATCTTTTCCCTTATTCATCTGGGTATTCCTCAACTTTTCTTTAAGCATCAGCTTCCGGTTAGTGGTAGCAATTTGGTACAGATTCAAAATGGCGTCCCACATCTTCTTTGCTATATCTAACTCTGCGATATGCGAAACTATATGGTCCTTAACTCGTCAAGGATTAGCCTCCTCGCCTTGGCATCTTCCTTCTTATATGTTAAGAGCTATGTTTGATCTATAGGTATAGCTCCAACACTAGTCACATATTCCTTGATACCATTCTCTTCCAGCAATAAGGAATTCTGGCTTTCCAGACACCAAAATTTGAGACTCCATCCAATCTGTCTTGATCTCTTAAACTTGCTGAGGCCATTTTAAAAGATAAGTAAAACCCAAATAATCCTGAAGAGGTCGAAATGGGTTTTATAAACCCTCGATTTTTCCTTCCTATGCCTACGCTGAGCCTTTTCTGCCCTCAGATCAGCTCTGATACCATGTGAAAACTCTATTGCAGTTACTGATTATTAATCTCCTATCTATACATATTATTTGACTACTGAAAATTAATTCATAGCAAACATTGAAAATAACACAACTGCAATTTCACAAATAAAATCACAGGAACAGAGAAGAAAATATGCAAAACAATGAACACAATATTTTTGGACAAATTGTCCCTGGAAAAACCTCGAAGGGAAAATCAGTTCAGCAAATGAGGAATTTTTATTAAACTTCAGCAAATCAAGAGTTACATAAATTGCTTGCCTCTTACTGGCAGAGCTCCGGCAATATTTTTCTTCTTCGGAAATTCTTCCCTCAATTTCTCCTGCTGAAATTCCACTGTTGCTGTATCCAATGCTATCACTACGCCCTTGCTATCACTGCAAATTTGTCTCAAGAATGAGTTCTCCAAATGCCCATTGATCCCCTTTTATAATCTTCTTATTGAGCAACCAATGGCCACGATTTAATCTCAATCGATGGCTAAGATTATCTTGATTCTAACTAACCACTTTCTAGAAGTCTCTAGAGAAATCGATTAATTAATATTTCTGGGCATGGAGATACCTGTCCAAGCTACACAAACTAACAATGACTTGGTTCAACTTCATTCGAACCACAAGCAACCGTAGTGCCACTCCCCTTAGCTACATCATGGGTAGGAGACTCCTCATCGTCTAAAGTGATTCTAGCAAGCTCTAAAACAAATGCATCCAACTTGGCATACTTGTGATAGAATTTTGATTGCAAGAAGTTAGAGGTACATATAACTTTTCCCATGGAGGTATTGCCATGTATGAACATCTTCCTTTTACTTGTCTTGAAGAGCACTAATACTATGATCTTGTGATGAGATGAACTTGCCAAACTCAATCCTAACAATATCCTCCACTTTTGGATTTGAGAACTTTGGAATCCATTCTTGTACCCTACAACATCTTTGTATGATGCCATTCTCATAGGCAAATAAAGTATCATCATGTTGTAATATTTGGGAGACAATGCAAACATAAAGAGATGCAAGGGAGTGGTCGTATTTTTCCATTGGCCAATAATGATTTTTTTTTTCACCCTTTGAAAAAATTGCTTCTCTGGGGTCATTCTTCATCTCTACTATTATGAACCTTAATTTTTATTTTATGGGGTCCATGCTCTCATATATTTCTCCCAAACAAGATTGAGTTTTATTAGCAAACCTAATCATACTCAAGATGGGCCAAAAAATGCAAGATGTAATAGACATAAGTCCGCCAATCATCATCTAGTAGTGATGATTTGACCTTTTGGCCCTTTTGAAATTTGCATGCCTTCACACACTTCATTGGTTGCTAATGGCCATGGCACTCAACACCTCTCACACCTTTACAAGTTGTCTCAAACCAATTGTGTGTGACGTGAATTGAGCCTTCGCAACCTCATATAAAGTAAAAATAACAAATCAAAATTGAAAAATAGATATCATATAATTTATAAATTTAGAAGATACCCTATGACATGATGATTTGTCATGAAAATGCGAATCTCCTCACCCTTGATGTATATTTCTTTTGTCTATTCTATTTCTATGCCAACTTTTTGCATCACCATGTTGAGGGAGTGGACATTACATGGTGTCCAAAAAATGTGCATGTACCTTTCTTCAACCAAAACAACTATTGCCCTACAATTTTCAGCCTTTTTTGTTATGACTTGGAAGATGTTTTTAACACCCACCACCATCTTTGTGGACTCAATGAGAATCTTGGAAATGAAGTTTGCATCCTTCACTTGCCCCTCAAAATCACTTGCCTTAAAAAAAAATGCCTATTTAGGGGACATTGCAATGACATTAATTAAAGGCGAATTTTTACCATCTTTCCATCCATTAGAAATAATTGACACTTTTGTTTCAACCCATGAATCCTTGATTGGTATTAGTGATGTCTTCATCAAAAAAATTCTTTTGCCAATAAGGTGGTGTGCACCTTCTCATACTCAAGGCTTGTGTAATTTGAGGGTGTTTGACTGATTCTTGTCACCATTTCCCACCAATATGATAATCTCACTTGATTAAGAGAAAGCACTTTGACATAAATGCATTGTGCAATGCGTTCATCTGCATTGTCCCTTGCTTCATTTTGAAATGTCTTATCCAATGGGCCTCTTTTGTGGGAAGAGAGGGATTGTCTTCTCAAGAAGATTGTCTCCAAGAAAGAATGTGAGGTAGCCATTATTCGAGAAGCACATACATATAGGTGGCTTGGGTGATCCTTTCTTTGCTAAGGATGAGATCTTAATTTTCCTCTCTCACTCTATCAACTTCTTGTTCTTTGACATATGACACAATTTGCTCCTTTGGCTATCTTTTTTTGTTTGGCCCTTGGCAAACTCTAATTCCTTGGTTGGTTATAGCATGTAGGTGAGCTTTCACTTGACTATATGATCTCTTATATATGATCTAGTAGTGACTACAATGCCAAAAGCAAACACATCTCTTGGAAGTTGATCAATCATCATAATATTTCCATAGAGGCGATGTTTGGTCAAGTTTTAATTGTATATTTGTCCTTGGGTCCACTGAACTTGAACTAGCGGCCATTCTAAATGGATTGTTGTTTTAAGGAAAATAAAAAAAATGAAAATGTAACCCTAGAGTATGCTTACTTAGAAAAATAAAGGAAAAAACAAAAATAATAATACAACGCTACAATACATTCAAACATAATAAAAATAAAAATCAGTTAAAAAATTCAAAATGTTTTAAAAGAAAACTAAAAACTTAACCTTTTTTTTTCGGAAAAAACTTGAAGACCTTTGATTGATAAATCTTCTTTGTGCAAGCTAGTTCCCTCTTTTAGCACTTAGAAAATGCCTTTGCAATCCTTCACCTTGGGAAAGAACTAGTAAGCTTAAAAAATGCAAAATGACAACTTGGAATAATATTGGAGGTTTGTGTGGCTTGTGATTGTGAAATGAAGTAAAAACAAATGTTTTGTCACTTTTAGGGTTTCCAAACAGGTTTCAGGTTGCGTTATGGCATGATGCTTTTTTTTTTAATTTAAAAAATTATTTCTTAAAAGTTTGGACTTTTTTTATTTGAGTTGCCATGGGTTCTCTTGGAAAGAGTTGGAATAGCTTAAGTTCAGCTAGGGCACAGTCCCTTCTGTCTTGGTTACCTTGTGGGTACATTTGGAAATGTGTACCTGTTCTTGCTCTCACTCTTGTTCGTACTCATATCTGGTACAGCTAAGTTACTGATTCGTCCCTAGCAGAGCCCGGATATGTAATGGATTCGTTTTTTGGATTTGATACGATACAAATTCGTCCAGGATTCGTTTTTCATACTGCGGATACGTCTAGGGTACGATGAGTGCTCTGTGGATTCGACAAAATCGTATCCGATTCGAACCTGGGCCGAATCCGGCTGCGTGAACGCCCAGGCCGTGGAAAAAGTGGCTTTTTTTGCAATTTTTAATTATTTTTTTGACTCAGGAGACAGTTACCTTGACATGCAGAGCTGCATTTCATTTACAGAAGCATTTCTGATTTGATGACTAGAAGATATCAGCCGTTAATAATGCTAATGGGACTATAAGTGCTTTTTTCTAATTATTTCGTAGTAATGTGGCCATTTGTATCTTTGGTAGAGCCTGATGGTTTCTTGCCTTCAAGGTGTACTGAATGGTTGTGTTCATGTAATAGTTTCTCCTGATGGGGGCTGATTTGTATTGTCCCCACATTTCAAGTTCCATTGGAACTTCTATTCTATATTTTTCTTCAATAGTCTTCTCATTTGTTACTTCTAATCCAAATTGCTCATTTGCTCATTTGTTTCAATCCCTTTAACCTTTGGTCTATAATGTAATATTTAATATTGTTCATATATATTTAATAATTTAATGTTTTTTAAGTCACTGCCATCCTTGGTTTGTAATTCAATTTCAAATGAGACAAAAATGAAAGAAAAATCACATTCAATATTTTAAAAGTGTAGAAATTGACAACTATATTCAGGAACAAACTATCTGCCTTGTAATTATTAATGGCTGATTGTAAACACTTTACATTTTTATGTATGAAGTTTTAACTTTAATTTATAATTCTATATAATGACATTTGACTCTTTGAGTATAAAGTGGTGTTGTATTTTTGCTATATGTTATTTGACTATTAATATGGTGTTGTATTCTGAACTTAATTATTGCTGCAAATATGTATATATTTCTGATTTTTATATGCATTTGTATTAACTTACCCAAAAACGTACCCAACCCCCAAAAACATTTTGACCGAATCCTGTACTGGATTCTTGTACCCGTACCCGTACCCGAATCCAAAAACGAATTGGTAACTTAGTGGTACGGCAATGAGACTGATTCCAGCAGGACTCAGATAAGATAAACTTATCAAGACAGAATACTATTTCTCCTTGGTCAGCGGAGGTGGACAAAACAAAATCTTCTCTCTCAGGAATTTGCTGAAACAACCAAACACCTTTATCATTTAAACTATTGGAGATATATATCTTCCCCATTTTGGGGGACAAGTTCATTTTTCCATGCAACCCAAATGGGAAAGTCAAATTCTATTTAGCATACTACATCCTCAGCAATAACTACAATGACACAAGGGCCAAGTGGACTCAGCTATGGCATCAGTAAAACAGGCCCAAGATAAAACATTTTCCGTAGCTCCCACTAAAAAATAAAGTCCTAATAGCCAATAGGTGACAACCTCCAAAATGAGGAATCAAAAGTCTCATTTTGGTGCCTCAACTATTAAAGAACTTTGAATTAGTGATTCACCTGTTTATCTAATGTGAATATGCTATCCAATTCTCGACTTTTATGGCCTTCTTATGAAGAATAAAGAGATTCAAAGCTGCCAGCATCTCCAGCCTATCTTTAAATGGAGCAAAATAAAATTTAATACGCCTTTCTTCCAAACAATACCACCAATTGGACCCTGGTTTATTCATGTGGTATAAATGGAAAAAAGACAACAGCAAGATTTTTGAAAATATAGAAAAGGATGCCAAATCCCTGTCTCATAAAGTAATAGGTAAAATAAGAGAGACGTGGCTCAAATATATCAAAACTGATCCAGAGAGGTTCTCCAGCCCTAGAATGGATGATTTTCCTTGGGCAAAATATTGGGAGGTTGCCCTTTTGTAACATACAAAACTTGATTTTTCCAAAAGGGTCATGTGCTCCTCTCCATCCCTGGGGTCTTCGAGATAAATTTTGATGGGGCATCAAGTAGGAACCCAAGGAAAGTAGGAACTGGTGGTATTACTTGGGGTCATGCCACTAATGTGCTAATCGCTTATTTCCAACACATAGGAAACAAAACAAACAGAATTGTTGAAGCAGTTGTGCTGCTCACTGGTCTTCTAATAAGTCTTGACCTCCAAGTCACTCTCCCACTCCTCACCCTTCCCTACACAAACACACACAAACAAACCCCTTGGTCTTATTGCTCCCATACCTAGCTCCTTAGACCATTGTTTATTATGTCTGCACTTTCTTATATTTCCCACCACAGCCTACCGTTTTTTTTGGCTACATTTCCTCTCCACCCTCAATTTTCTCCCACCTGTCTCTCACACTCCCCTTTACATTTTCTAGATCCACTTTCCATTCAATGGCTTAAAGTCATGTCTCCCTCTTCACATGACTCAACAGCTCCACATCAATCATGCTGGTAATCTTACCAACCAACATCACATTTACCATCCATTTCTTTATGTCCAAATTTCAAACTGGCATGAATCTAGTGATTAGAATTGATGTCTCCTCCTACACTCAGAAGCCCTGCCTGATGGGTAATAAACTCCATAATAGCGCAAGGCTGCTTCTATGTATGTGGCTATAGGACTTCACCATTGGTTATTGCTAAAATAGAATATTTCATGTTAGACAGCACCCCCCACACCATGCAGTGAATGAAAATAAAGGTAAATATAATCCCTTTTGGATCCTGCAAATCACATTTTGATTTCCTATGCTTTAAAGGTAATAATGTCAGTTCAGATAAATCTTTGGTCTTCTTGAAAATCTAAAGGTTAATACACCAGTCCATGTGGAAGGGTTTCATTGTGCTATTCGATAATGCTTTGTCAGATCATCATATGACCTCCATCAGACAACAATTTCATGGAATTGATACATCTTCACACAAATGCACATTTATCTCACTCCTTGGTCACCCATCGTTTTTGCTAGGAGCCTCAGTGCTTGCTGCTCTGATACATTCCCTTCTACTACCATGGCATCAATCTGACTGTGCTGAAATGATGAATCCTGCTAGGGAAAACATTTGCTTCAATGACAAGGTGAATTGATACTTTGTTTACAAAACATTGTGCCTTGAAGATTGATTTTTCAATATGATGTCACCAATTAGATCGCCCTATGCCAGAAAACTCAGAAAACTCTCACCAAGGCCCCCCTATCATACTATAGCCAAAGGAATTTCTTGTAACCCACCCAAAGCTATATAACTCCACAAATTTAAATTTTTTCCCATTGTTCAAGGTGGATTGGTTGATCTAGTCAAAGATTCTAGGCAGCGCTTTGCTAATGAGATTATTTCTAGCCTTAGAAAGAGTCCTACACTCAGGGCTAAAGCTATAGAGTTGGTTCAACAAAACAAACTTTCTACATCTTAAAATGGCCCTTGCAATTTGTATTATAGAATGCTTGCCACCTTGCAACAGTTTGATGGATATAACCCGACACCCACTAGGCAAATGGTGGTGGATCCCCCCCTCACAACTCAATCAAAATTGATGATGACGACTCTCCTGACCTTCCCTCCCTTCCACCCAAGGTTCCACTAAATTGATCCCCACTTTGCAGCTAAAAGATTGACTTCAACTTACCGCACCATCTTACCAAGTCTCCTCTCCATCCTATTGCCCCAAGATTCCAATCAACAAGAGTGTTTACTCTTGAAGAGCTTTGTTCCAAATCCTCTTAATTTTTCACTGTTGGATCTAGGTAACCCCTAAACCCTTGAACTTAATTCCATGGATGATTTCAGACCATTTGGTGGCCCTCTGGGACTTATCACCTGATAATCAAGGGTGTAAGCACTGGTTACTTCCAGTATGACTTTATTGTATGACAGAATCAAGAACTTTAACAAATGAATGCAAATGTTGGGATCAACATCCATACTTACCTGCCCTAGCTCAGCCCTCAATGCTGCTAATTCAGTCACATCTGGACTGGACCCTGCCTTGACACCATCTCTGTTGGCTGCATTCTCAACATCTTCTTCCACTGCATCATCAGGCACCATTTCATTTTCAAGTAGAAGGAGCAAGATCTCCAACCAACCTCTCATTTCCTCTGATGGAACCACCTGAGCCAGCTTGTCACCAAAATCTGCAAAAATTGTTGCTGGAGACTGTAGGGAGCTGTTATCTGCTAAATCCTCTTCTCCCAAGATACTCTTAAGCAGATTTAGTCATTTAGAAGATTAAAATTTGGACACTGAAGGATTTTACACAACTGGTGGCCAGAAATCCAACCCTGCTGGAATGGAGCCCTGCTGTTGCTAGCCACCTTCCTAGAAGCCATTAAACCAGAAAAAACAACAATGCAGCCAGTGACACACCCACCCACCTTAGACTCCCATTGATTGGCAAACAGCAATCCCCAAATCATAAGTCACAACAGAAACTTTACCATCCATCTGTTGCAAGAAGAAAAAAGGCATGCCGTTGATAACAATCTTCACACACATCAAACTGGACACCCATTGCATCAACATCAAATCAAACCCTTGACACAAGCCAAATAATGCCATTTTGCACCTTTAAGAAGACCAATCAAAAGAAGTATGATAGGCAGTGATTATAGATTTTCATGGTGGTGTCTCATGAATAATGATGTCTTCCAAGTCATCCTAATCCAGCACCATAGAACTAATAAGGGACATAAAAGTAGATAAATATACCTTTATTAGCAAGCTTATCCGCCACCCCAATGGATTCATGGAAACAGTGGGTAAAGAAAATGGATTCAAAATTCTTGCCAAGGAAGATAGCTTCTTCCAAAAGCCTACAGAATTTCCAATTCAGAAAATATGCTTTCGGCAAGCCTCTGATTACAGTCAACAAATCACTTCAACCAGCAACTTTTTACACTTCTGCCATAGTTAAAGCAAGTCGAGCAATCACTGCTGACCATTCCACTTCATTATTGGCTTTCTGACCTAAGAAGAAGGGACCACTCTTTAAAAAGCTACCCATAGAGTCTCAGATAACTTCAGCTGCCCCAGCAAGGCTGGTTTCCCACAAGATGCCCCATTGAAATTCCATTTCTAAAATCCCTCAAGTGGAGGACTTCATTTTTCATTTCTATGTTTTAATTTCTTATCTATTATCCCAATAACAGGAGACAAGTCAACTATGGCATTGCCTATTTGTATTCACAATATTTTTGTAACTAATGAAAATTTGTGAAGGAATTATCTCTGTTTCTCTAGTCATCAGCTTCAGCAAAGTGCTGCCATTTTAGGTAAATTAGGACCATAAGATGTCATTTAGTGCAGGGGCAATAATCATAGTAGATATTTGAGGTGTACAATCTCCAAAAACCTTTGGACACTGTGGTTTTGAATTGATCTGTTCTGAGAGATCTTGATACAACTTGTTTTGTGACTTCTCCTGGCCTTACATGTTGTGTGCTTCAATATTAATATGTATTATGAATGTACGGTTAAATTTTTCTAAATTATTGTAAATGTTTTAACTTTTATGCATATATATTATATGTTTATTTTTTGTTTATATATATTATAATTTAGTTTGGCATTTCCATGAACCCCTGTAATCTTTTTCATATCCTCCCTCATTTCCTGGTAGCTAAATTTAAAAGAATATGTCTTACCAAGATGCTTGTGATGGTGCATTAAGAACTGTAAAAGCCAGACCATTTTTAAGAATAATTGAACGCATGGTTTCTGAAGAAATATATGTGGAAAATCAATGTTATTAGTTCTGAGGATTTATATAAAATCACAGAAATTTGATTTATACAGAATGAGGATGAGGATTGACAGAATTTATCAATTAAAAGCTATGAAAATAAGAAATTAAGATACATATGACATGTAGAAGAAAGAAGGAATTTAGATAGCAACAGCAGTGATAATGAAAACATTAAATAATGATTGGTAAGTTTATTAATTATTTACATGATATTAGTCAATAGTGGAAACTTAAATCTTTGTGTATCCAAACCATTTGCAGGGCTTATGCTCACCTATATTGCCTTGTACCTGATGGATAGTGGTCAACCTGCACTGCTTTATCTTGTTCCATGCACGCTAGGTATGCAAATATTCTAATTTGTAACTTTTATCTAAAAGCTTTTGTTTCTTCTTCTTTTAATCTTTATACTGAAATGCAGGACTTACGATAATTTTGGCATTGTTACGTGGAGAACTGAGAGACTTGTGGAATTATGGAGAATGTACACATACAAAACCAAGTGAAGAAATACAGAATGCCTGATGTAACTCTTAGTTTGAGCATAATCCAAATATATGAAAATATTGTAAGCTAGCTATATTTTTAAGTCAACAACTCTGCAGATATGCATATATTTCAAATGGTCTTATTTTTAGTTACAGAATGCTGTTGTTCTTTTTGTTTTCTGTTCCAAATGCAGCACCAGAATCCGTCACTCTTGGATGTCGGGTAGTAAATAGCATTTTGGTTTGACTGGAGCTTTTCCAATAATGTCTGGAAGAGTCATTCCTGGCTTGCTAACATCAATGTGAATCGTATTATTTAGATTGAGCCTTGAGCAAAATCCAGTTGGCCTAAATCTGTAGTTTCACATGAGAAACAGAAAATGACAACTGTGCTCGAGGGTTTAAATGAAGGTATTTTGTCAATCTGTTGTTAAGATAATTTGATATTCCTCATCTGCTTCTTTAACAATCTTTTTGCCATTCAATTCTCTTTGTCAGAAGATATGATTCTCCAACGTGTGATGATGGTTGACACAGGAGAAATTTACTATATTAGCCTGTTATGTATGTTGCAGTTATATTTATTGATATTGTTGCATCAAATCGATACCATAAATTATAATCTCTTACACCTAAAAATTGTGGGTCTTGCAATTGCTTCTACAACTAAAATAATCATGCGTGCATTTATAGAACATGCTTTTGACATGACACAATCACATGAAGTAATAATGACTGATGTTAATATGTTTACTATATTAAATGTCAAATGGGGTGACAAATTGTAGGCATCAGCCGCTTTAACTTTACACTTGAAAATAAACAAATTGTTTTCACTGGTGGCAGCAAATTGGTGAACGATTAGACTCAAGTTGCCCTTTAAACCAATCAATAGTTTTAACAAATATATATATATATATATATAATGAAAAAATAGCATGTCAAAATGAAGCTTTAAGATTAAAATAAATAAATGAATCTCATTGGTTAGTGGTGGACAACTAATTAATTTTAGTAACCTACCTTCAGAATGAATTAAAAAAAGGCTTATTCTCGAACCTCACATACAAGGACGCTACAAGTATTTATGGGCCATCTAAATACGTACATTAGGGGATTCGTTTATTCCTTCCCTAGCCTTTGAGGTGGCCAAATTTCTGAGAAATTGGCTTCAACTTTTGGTTGCTCATCCTTATGTAATGTCAAAAGGTCATAGTAATTCATTAGAATCGAATTAATCAGGGACATATTTAATTAGTTGGAATGTGGGATAATTTTTTGCAAAGATCCCCAGTATATCTGATTTGACCAATGAAGAAACAAACGAGTCATTCATAATTAGTTTGGATTCTGCATTCTTTACTTACGACAGAAGAGATGGAATTTACATTAATTAGAGCTCTGCTATTGTAGACAAGCATCGTTTTGTTCATGTAAAGCCTCAAAAAGAAGACATAATAACCAGCTACACTATACCCTCTTTGCAGCTAAGATTTGTAGGTGTCAGTTGGAAAGGAGAATCCATATATAGTATCTTTCGGAACCTACTATCTTAACCAAAGCAAATTAGATTCATGAAGAGAACCCAAAAAGTGGATCTTTCCCTTCTTTCTATATGTTGCCTTCCATGAAACTAGATGGCAACCCCCCCTTCACATCAAGTAGACGCATAAAAAAACACAAGAAATAGAGAACCTTTGTGGGGATTTACACACCATACTTCTTAGGTGTAACTGTCATCAACTTTAACAAGAGCATTGGGTTTTTTCAATGAGCATTTTGACTTAGAGATTTATACGTAATCCATAGAGCTGTACAGAGACACCAAGTAGTCGTTCATGGCCCAATCTATTATCCCTATGATTTGTGCAACTTGCAATTCTGCAAAAGTACTTGGGTAAGAAAGAATCAACAAAACAATTTGTTTGATCTTTTAAATGCGCTTCCCTTTGAAGAATGGCACAACTTGGCGACTTAGTCTAAGCAAGACAAAAAGAGCATTGGAATAAATTCAAAATGGAGATGAAAAATCTGTCTAGTTGAATATCCACAATTTTCTTGGAGGTAAAAATACTAGTGAAATTCTGATGATAAAAAATGTTTGGTAAGAGAAAACAATTGAAATTGAATGAAGTACACACTTTGAATAGGGAGGATGCTCCGAGAAAAGGGAGAATTGAGGATCTACCATAGGCAATATAAGGTACACGAAGGTAGTTTTTTAGGGTTGCTTTTCATTTAATTTAATATTTTTTTCGAAACTTTTACTAATCTGAAATATAAAGATGCGACTCGGAAACAATAAAAACAATCAAATATAACCGAAAATTAAGATAACCTGTCATGTCCCCTCCGCCCAGGAGGTGTAAGTTACAATTTTTAATTAAATAAAAAAGTGTCTATACATACTAAAATAATAATAATAGAATAATATTAATTATCTTAATAATAATAAATTGGTAATTGTAGGCCGACTTTGTTTGTCCTTCCTAGGCCGAACCTTTTATTCTCAAGCATCTACAACGGGTATAAATGTAAGTTCGGAGGAACATTTTTGGGGAATCATATGGGAAATTTTATTATTGTTTATAGCCCTGCTTGGGACGAAACCCTCAAGCCAATTGGACAGGTAGGACGCAAACCTCAGTAATCTTTGGTGCAATTTCTATTCAAGGAACTGAATTGAGCTTATTTGAAGATTATTGACAATTTCTATTGTGGTGATGAAGTAGAAGGCAAGGACACTTAAACCCAAACGCTGCTCAGAAGATTCTAAATCGCCATAGCTATCTGCAAGAGTAATTTATTCTGCCAATTTAGTGAAAAGAGAATACCTTATGTTTCTGTATCCAACACATTGAAGGTAACCAGATCTAAATCGTTGCACAATCTTATAAATTGGGCCGCAATATGAACCAGTTCCAAGGAAGGCCCTAGGCATACCTTGAAAAACAGTCTAGGTCAAAGTGCTTATAAAAGTAAACCAGGGTTGCGCAAGAATTTCTAGACCTGAGTGCAAATTTGAAGGCGAATCAAGGGAGACTACACCGAGACGAGGAAGTATATAGCGAAAGTTGAGTTTTCTTTGATGGGAATTTCTGAGTTTGATTGAGACCTAAATCCACTATGATCTAACCTAGTATTCCTAAATCAAAACCAATTGATGTACTAACCATAATATTCTGAAAGTGTCACCAGTCATGTTTTCAAATAAGAGACAACTTAGGCTATTACAGTGGTATTAGAGCTAGAATTCTGCTAGCCTGTGAATCATGAGAAACTTACATTTTTATGGTAGATTTGTAATGTCCCCTTCTTGCACCTGAGTAGTTGGAGTATTCCATTAATCTATTCCAGGGTTCTCGTAGGCTAAGTGGAGTTGGTTAGGGGACTCAGAGTCCGTACTGGGCTCTGTGGTGTTTTTCGGTTATTTCTGGTAGGACTTTCTATTTTTAGTACTTACTATTTATAGTAAGTCATAGGGCATCTCGGTGAACTTTTTTGTGCCTGTTTGATAGTTGGGGAGTACTTACTATTTTTAGCAATGGCTATTTATAGTAAGTATATTTTGGGTAACTGGCCTAGGCCTATTTTGCTCCAACTGTGTTCATTTCCTAATGTGGCGTTGGTGAGTCTAAGGTTGGTTTAATTGATATTTTCTTTTCTCTGTCACTTAAGCTATTTTAATAAAACAACTTTATAACTTAAGTGAAGGGGTTCGTGGTCATCAAAAAGACACCCTAGCGCTTAGTGGTTACAGTGTTGTTTTAAAAAGCCAAATAATAAGCCTCCAAAAGTGGACACCTAGCTCAAGGAAGGCATAAGGAATTTCAAATAAATTAAAAAGGCTCATGAAGGGGGTGTGGGGTTTTGGAGGGTAAGTGTTTTCAAACTAAAGTTTCCCTAATTTCCTTCCTCCTATAAAAACATCTCTTTGGCTTTGATTTCATTATCTTCTATTTAACAACATAACAGGATGCTGTTGGAATGCTTCCAGAGTTCTTTGGTTGCGTGTTGAGGATGAAAACCCTCATCATTTGGAGTTGGTTTCAGTGGTGAAATATCCACCC
Source organism: Sequoia sempervirens (assembly GCA_007258455.2). NCBI lineage: Eukaryota > Viridiplantae > Streptophyta > Pinopsida > Cupressales > Cupressaceae > Sequoia > Sequoia sempervirens. The sequence continues at coordinate 5,362 of VDFB02207021.1, read as the reverse complement.
TAGTTGGACTTGGAGTGGTTCTATTTAGGGATCACCTAGGGCATCAACAAAGTTTCAAATTTTCAGTGATTTTGTGGTGAAATCATGAAAATATCTTTAATATTTTGATGTGGGTTTGGAGTTTTGGTGTGTGTGATTGCTTGGCTTTGTTTTGGTGGAGTTTGGAGGTGATTCAAGGCAATTTACAGAGGTCTGATTGCTTTTTTCAAAATTCTGGAAGTAATCTTTGATAGGGTCTGAAAGTGAAATCTTCTCATAGCTCAGTGCACACTTGGAGTTTCATTCTAGGTATTCTTCCATTGGTTTCCTCTCATCTTGGCACCCCTTTTCAAGCATTCATTTGTATTTATTAGAGAAGGATTATTTTTGTTGGTCACCCTACCTAGGGAGGCATGCCTTTTAGTATTTTATGGATTTTGTGGTCTATAGATGTATAGGCCCAAAATCTGCAGATTTCGGTGTTTGTGTGGCTGCTCAGTAGCTTGGGAACTCATATGTTTGCTGGCTATGCTTATACTTGACATGAAATACAATTCTACATGAGTTATTGTATGATCATTTCTAGGTCTAATAATTGCTTTACCAAGTTTGAAACCTATTGTATTAAATCTGATTTTGGTCTATAAATATTGTTCTTATCATATGTTGTCATTCATAATGGAAAGCAATGTTATCTTCTACTATTTCCTTCTATATGTTTGTCATGCATCTTGAAAACATTGAAAATAAACAACTAAACACATTAGCAAAAACAACACAATCAACATACAGTGAAATACATTCAACATATAGTGATTTAAAAAGAATCAGGGTTGTATGTTACAAGATTATATCCATTGCATGCCATTCTTTTGCAGTTGCATATCAGTGTTTAGTGTTTGCGGGCTAGAAAGATGAAGACAATTCAAGAATCCATGTTAGAAATGTTAGAAAAGTTACAAGAGTTGCATGAATTTTAGAAGGATTTTATTGCAAGTATAGAGCATCGTGAGACAAAGAGAATGTTATTGAAGGAAGAAGAAAAAACAGATTTGAAGGAGATGCCTAGGATAGTAACCAAGAAGCAAGAAGAACAATCTATACACCCACAACAAGAGGATGAAAGGGCGAGATATCATGTTGATTATATTGTTCTGGATTCAACCATCTGTCATAACATGTTTTTTGAGGAGTATTATGATATGAAAATAAGAAATGAATGAAGGAGAAGGAGGTGAATAGAGCAAGATCCAAAGGAATCATTCTTGAAAGAGAGAGAACCCAAGATGATGGAAACCAAATCAGTGAAGGGTACAACAAAGACAAAATTATAAGAGGATGCCAAGAAATAAGTTGTGATAGTGGACCAAGAAGAAAAAATGAATTTATTGAACATCATGGAGCAAGAGTAAGAGGACCTCAATTAATAAGTTGAAGGTGAAGATTCCTTGTTGATCTCTAATGATTGTGTGTACCAACAAAAGACCAATGAAGTGAAGGTGGGAAAGGCTCCATTTGTTGGGGATGAAGAGCTCGTGATGAAGGAAAAAGTGTCAATAATTTCAAGTGTATTCCAAGAAGCATACACCCAAGTTTTAGGTATAGAAGTAATTGAATCATGTAATGATGATTTGCTATATAAGGAAATGATTGAACCATGTGACGATGTTATTCAAGAAATTAGTTATACTATGGTGAAGAATGATGTGACTAAGATTGACCCTCATGAGGAGAAATCACAAGTTTATCCTGAAAACCCTAATGAAATTGGAGAGATGAAGGTTATACCCAATATATTGGGACACAAGAATCCTTTTATTCAAGTTCAAGGATATTCAAATGCAATGGTGCAGGATCCAAGAGACTATGTCTTTGGTGGAGCTACTCTTGACGTTGATTGTAGATTCTCCATCCCTTATATGTGGATAGAACAATGATTAAGCTTGACCATGAGCAAGCACAAGGTACGTGGTGATTTATATTTTGGGACTAATGTGTTGACCCATCCACTCAAGGAAATCTCACATATTTATAGTATGCTTGATGATGATTCACAACATGATAGAGAGTTGCCCAAAATGGGCCACACAATTTCTAGCTCTTTTGCCATTTTGGAAATTGCTAACATAAGGGAAGAAAACTCTCCATGGTGATACACTGACTACATAGAGGTTAACCGGGAAGCATTTGAGCTCCTTTGCTCCATTCAATGAGCTTGTTGATGGGTTAGTTAGTAGTCATGAGGAGACTTCTAGTTTGCACATGATGGGTCTAGGAGAGGCCAACATAGACATTGAAGGACAATGTATGCATTCACCAAGTTGTCACTTCATCAGACTTAATAGTTAGTTTTTATGATGAAACCATTGATAGTGGAGTGAAGAAAGTCAAACTTAAATTGGAGACCCCAAGGGGCATTGCCAGAACCTTGTTGGTTGTAACAGAAAAGTGAATATCTACAAAAAGTGCAAATGTGAATGCTAATTTAATAAAGGAGACTATTGTCAAATGGAAGCATTACAAACAATTAATAGAAAATGACAAATTCTCATGGGAGGAAGTAGGCTCTATCTTTGACCGAAGCTGCAAAAAGGCGTGTAGAAAAAATATTGATTCAATTCTTAGAGAATCCAATGTTGAAGTAATTGCAAAGTGCATCTTAAGAGGAGACTATTTGAAATTAATGTCTATTATCAATAATTGCAAGTGTGAAGTTATTGTTTCTATTGTTTTAGATATTCAGACATTGCTTGGAGAATATTGTACTTCTTTAGGATCAAATAATGCTCAACAAAAAGGGTGGTTTAAAGGGTTCTTTGAGGATCAATGGCCTGGTTTAGCAAGTGTTGATGGGTTCAATAGAAAGGAGCACAAACAAGCACAAAGCACAATAGTGCTGGAAGAATGTAATGTTAAAGTTGCAACTATACCTTTTGATCCAGGAATGCATGAAGTGGTAATTGAAACATTTGGTGGATTGGGAGTAGTTGGGTCACTTGCTTTTGTATTAGCTTTAGACTTGCCCACTACGTTGGATGATCTCATAGCTCTAACTCTCTGCTCTATTGACAATTTATATGGTATGTAAATTGCCTCAGTGTTGAATTGAAGTAAAGGAAAAAGTTCAACAAGTAGTAGATTCATTTGCAAAGCAGCTGGAAGCAGAAATGCAAGATCTTATAGAAATGGAAGACCAACTTGAAAAAGAGGGATTGGATTCATCAATTTTTCTCATGCAAATGAAATTCATCCTCACCCTCATGAAATGTCTCACAACTCCCAAGATCAACTACCCTCACAAAGAGGTATCATGCAGTATGCTATGACTCTTAGTTGGTATTTGCAAAACCTAGTGACCATGGTCACAACATCATGTGGTTTCGGTAAAGAGTTATTATCATTAAAGCTTCATTTGCTAGAATTATTCCTCCCTACAATGAAGAATGGGAAGTTGTCGAGTAGGTAATAATCATAATAATAAATTAAGTGGGCATTGACAAAATCTTGACATTATCACATGAATGGATGTTTGCTCCCTTGCAATTTGTTGTAGGCCATGTCCCAAAAAAAGTGGCTATTTCAAGGGTTGGAAGGGTTTATAGTCATACTAAGTTGTGTAATTTAGGAGCAGTGAAGCAAAATTGTGTTCATAAATAATGTTAGTTTCATAAGAGTTAGAGGGGCTAGATGAGCTACATTTGATAACCATGTCATGGATCCATTGGATGATAGTAGAATTCCTTTGGAATCATATGAACTAGCGAAAAAAATGGCCAAGGATGTATATTGTGATGATGTGGTGCAAGATATAGATGATAGGGACGAAGAACAACAAGAGATGGAAATTGAACATGTTAGAAGTCGCCCACATTTGCTGAAGACCCTTAACATTAATGAACATGCTAAAATTGTGGAACATGAATTAAACAATAGAAGACAAGAAACCCTTTGTGATCTAAAGTTTGAATTGCTACATGAATTTCAAGATTGACAACCACCATATAAACATCTTGTGTAGGATGAATAGTTTCTTATGCTTACTGGTGGAAATGAAGAGAAACTTGCAGAAGGGAAAGTTGTACATTCAACCATTTGGAAAGCTCTATATAAGCATGTTATTTATAATTTGGAGTTGGGTATAACATGGAGGATTGTAAATAATGATCTTTTTGATGATACATGTATAGCTTCTAGGAGGAGGTTCACAAAAGGTAGAATTCTTACCTATTGGGTGAAAGGGATACAAATGGATTTTTTTTGGATGAGTCAACAAATAAATTGAGCAAGGAGTGACAGGTGGCTACATAAGTTTGGTGTAAAATTCCCCTAACAATGACTTAAAATTTCTAGTTGAAATGAAAATATTGGAGGAGAAAGGTATGCAACTGCTTCAAGGGAAGGGTGATTATGGAAAATAAGGAAGGTAACATACTAGGAAATATCAATGTGGAGGCTATCATTTAGTTCTTGGTTAATATTCTGTGGGTTGAGGTATGCAGGGGCGACAAATGTAGTTGCTTAGGGGCTACATCCTTATTACATATATTTTCCAAATAAGTTTAGACTTGTTGCAACATCAAGTATAGTTAAAATTTCTCCTCAAGTGGCTAAACTGCTCACATCACAAGAATTACATGGAAATGGGAGGATGAGGGGAATAGCAAAACTTGTATTATTTTTTTGGTAGAACTTGTTTCACTTGATAGGTGCCCAATATTTCTGAAGTTATCATTGCTTGAGGACAATCAATTTTTGGTGTGGGAGAATTGGCATGCCCCCTCTTTCTAGGAGGTGTAAGTTACAAATTTTAATTAAATAAAAAGTGTTTATATACACTAAAATAATAATATAATAATAATATTAATTTTCTTAATAATAATGATAATAAATTGGTAATTGTGTGTCGACCTAGCTCAAATTCTAAATAAGGGGGCTGACTTGGTTTGTCCTTCTTCCTAGACCAACCTTTTCTTCTCTAGCGTCTACAATGGGTATAAATTTCAGTTTAGAGGAACATTTTTGGGGAATCATATGGGAAATTTTATTATTGTATATACCTCTGCTTGGTTTGAAACCCTCAAGCTAGCTGGACATGTGGGACACAAACCTCACTGGTATTTGGTTCAATTTCTATTTAGGGAATTGAATTGAGCTTATTTGAAGATTATTTATTCTAGGTCTATTGTGATGAAGTAGAAGGCAAGGACACTTAAACCTAGACATTGCTCAGAAGATTCTAAATTGCCATAGCTATCTGCAAGAGTGATTTATTTTGCTAGTTCAGTGAGAAGAAAATACCTTATGTTTCTGCACCCAACACATTGAAGGCAATTAGATCCAAATCACTGCATAATCCTATAAATGGGGCCGCAATTTGAACCAT
>VDFB02207020.1:0-12312 GCA_007258455.2 Sequoia sempervirens | reverse complement strand
GAAGACTATTAAGGAACTTTTAGCAATGGGGCACATTAGGCCGAGTAAGTCACCCTTTGCTTCATCAATTGTTTTGGTGAAGAAAAAGGATGGTACACTTAGGATGTGTATTGACTATAGAATGCTCAACAGGAAGACTATAAAGAACAGGTATCCTATTCCACGGATAGATGAGTTGATAGACGAGCTACATGGAGCTTGCTATTTCTCAAAGATTGACTTGAGGACAGGTTACCATCAGATCAGAGTCCGAGAGGAGGATATTGAGAAATCGTGATTCGTGATGTCACTGTGGACACTATGATTTCTTGGTTATGCCATTTGGTTTAACCAATGCTCCAGCCACATTTCAGTCTACTATGAACAGGGTTTTCCATCCTCACTTGAGGATATTTGTATTGGTGTTCTTCGACGACATCCTGGTTTATAGCAAATCATTGGGAGGAACACATGGTTCACTTGGAAGAGGTATTGAGTATACTTGACAGGGAGTCCTTTGTATGTCAAGGAGTCCAAATGTGCTTTTAGGCATGGCAGAGCTTTTATATCTGGGTCACATCATCAGCGGTGCAGGAGTCAGCATGGATCCAAAGAAAGTTCGAGCTATCATCGATTGGCCTACACCTGAGACATTGACACAGCTCAGGGGGTTTGTAGGATTATGTGCCTTCTATTGTCGGTTCGTTAGTGGTTTCTCACGACATGCCGCGCCACTAACTAATTTGACTAAGAAGGGAGCCTTTGTGTGGACACCACTTGCACAGGCGTGCTTTGAGAAGTTCAAACTTCTCATGACTACATGTCCAGTCTTGGCTTTACCGGATTTCACCAGACCATTTGAGCTACATTGTGATGGGTAGCGCATTGGCAATCATCATGCAGATCGCATACACCCCTATAGCCGGAGAAGTGAAGCCAAGAGGTCCCTAACGAGCCAAGATTCACGATAAGGAAATGTTGGCCATCATGCATGCCATGTCCAAATTCAGGCAATACTTGGTTGGTAGTAAATTCAGTGTTAAAACCGATCATAATAGTTTGAAACATTTTCTTGGGCAGCGAGATTTGAACGAAAGGCAACAGAAATGGGTCAGCAAACTTCAATCCTATGATTTTGACATCTCCTATGTCAACGGCACTCAGAATGTGGTTGCTGATGCATTATCTCGCCGTCCTCACTTGAGCTCCATTTCACAGATTTCAGAGGACTGAAGACATATGATAGTGGCAGAATATGCTAAGAACCCATGGGCTTCTAGCATAGTAGATGGGATAGTGCAGGATGACAGATACTCACTTGTAGATGATCTTATCATTTACAAAGGGAGGATATTTCTTGTCCCAGGTTCTGAGATGAGGGACATAGTATTGAGATCATTCCATGATTCACCTATGGCAGGACATCCCGATTACTTTAAAACCTACAGGTAGGTACGGGAGAGATTCTCTTGGAAGGGTCTCAAGTCTTTGTTCTTAGTATGTCAGTGGAATGTCTTGTTTGCCGCCGAGAACAAGGCAAGAGCATGCATGGCCCCCGCAGTTTACTCCACCGCTTCCTATTCCTAAGAGGAAGTGGGAATGCTTATCCATGGACTTGCCACGGCCGAAAAGCTCTCAAGGGAAGGACAGCATTTTTGTGGTAGTAGATCGGTTGACGAAGTATGCACATTTCTTCTCAATCACTACTACACACACAACTATTCAGGTGGCGGACTTGTTTTTTCAAGAGGTATTCAAGTTGCACGGTTTGCCTCGAAGCATAGTCAGTGACAGGGACAGCAGGTTTATGAGTAACTTCTGGCAGGAGTTATTCAAACTTTGCGGGACAGAACTCACTCCGAGTACCAGTTACCACCCCCAGACGGACGGGTAGACTGAGATAGTCAACAAATGGGTGGAAGGATACTTGAGGAACTACAGTTCAGGGCAGCAGAAGGCACGGGTGAAGTGGTTACACCTTTGTGAGTATTGCTACAATACCACTCATCACATGAGCATTCAGATGACACCTTACCGAGCGTTATATAGATATGATGCTCCGAGTTTTCTTGATTTATTGTTGAGTGACAGTAGAGTACCCAGTGCTGGTGATCTATTGCAGGAAAACCAGGACATTATGAGAGCACTTAGGGAGAATATTCAGAAAGCTCAAAATCAGCAAAAGCAATATGTTGATCAAAGGCGAGTGGAGCGATCTTTCGAGATCGATGATTTGGTGTATTTGATGCTTCAGCCTTATAGGCAGTCTACCCTTCGTAAAAAGCGCGCCGAGAAACTTAAGCCGCGATACTATGGACCCTTCAAAGTTGTTAGACGTGTTGGTGAAGTGGCTTATGAGTTAGATCTTCCGGTGGACAGTAAGGTTCACAACGTGTTCCATGTGTCACGCCTCAAAAGGGCGTTGGGACAACAGGTGACTCCTTCTATTGATTTACCACCCCTGGATGATGAGGGGAAATTGATTTTGATACCTGAGGCCATTCTGGATTCCAGAGAGCGTCATCTTCGGAGGCGGGTTATCAGGGAATACTTGGTAAAGTGGAAAGATCTACCGGCAGAGGATGCTACTTGGGAGAGTGACAGTATTCTTCAGCATCCGGCTTTGAGTTTGCTTGTGGACAAGCAAATTCGGGGAGGGCGGACTGTGATGTCCCCGCTCTAGTCGGGCCTTCTGAATAGTGTGTTAGCCCTTTATTGACCCTTTGTGGGCTACCGGATAAGCATTAGAGGGTCGCTGGTACTTTCTCGAGAGTTGATTGTTTTGTTTTCGTGAGCTCGCTGATTGGTTCACGGCAGGCGTTAGCATTTCAGGAGTCGACAGCTTCTGACGGCATAGGAATATTTGGTGTTTTGAGCGAATTATGAATTTTTAAGTGATTTGAGTTAATTAATTAACTTAATGCCTTTTTATAAAGTCAAATTGACTTTATACATTTTATATCACTTAAATTATTCTAAAAAGGTGATTTAATATTTTAATCACTTAAAATATAAAAGGGCGCCCAAATATTAAGTCATGACTATTGAAAAGGACTTAATATTATTTTAAAAGATTTTAATGATGGCAAAAAGGGCGTATCTTCTTGGAAATGCGTGCCTTCTTTATATAAGGCAATTTTGGCAATGAGAAACCCTATCATTGAATATTTCGACTTTGCCATTGTATTTTTTCCTGTGCATTCTCCTGTGATCAGGGTTTGAACAATCTTCCATTGAAGAACGATTCCTCTTCGATGTTGAGCACTCTTGAGATTGTGAGAGATCAGTTGAATCAGTGCAGTTGAGAGCTTCATTCAGAGGTTCTACATGATTCAGTCAGAGTATTTTATACAGATTTCCTGTTGATTGCAATAAGAAAGGGGGTTCTTCACTTGTGGCGTCCTCTTTATCAGATTTGTGGCTCTAGCAGGGTTACTACCTTTCTTTCTTCTTGGCCGTACTACTTGCATTGGGATATGTGCCCATTTAGAGAGGCGTGTGAAGTGACTTGTTGAAACGCCTTCCTTTTGGATGCTTTTTGACTTCCATCTCTAGCGTCTACCTTTTTCAAAGACTTGTATCCAGTTTCGAAGAAGGAGAACTCAAATCTGGAGGCCAGGCGTCCTTATATGCCAGTTTTCACCATTCTTGGCTGGCGAGCTGGCTTACTGTTTTAAATAAATAATCTGGAAACATTCGGGTATGTCTATTACTTGTGATCTAATTGTTTCAATAAAATAACGCCTTCTGTATTTCCATACTGTAGAAAATAGCTCTGTTTTACAGTTTATGAGCTTTTATATGCTGCGCCCCTTCTCTTCTGTCTATGAACTTTTCTCTAAAAAAACTAAAATAACTCATTAAGACTTAAGAAAATACTGGGGTTTGAGTTGAGAGCCAGTAGGGCTCATCACACAAGACCATTACCAATAGCCCTCAAGCAATCAAGTTCCCAAAACTGAATAGGAAGATATGGTAGCCTTACCCACAAAAATGCAGTGGTGAAAATTTTTGTACGTGGATCAAAATTAGGAAACCAAGGTTTCATGCACAAAAAATCACCTTGATAGATCCATGGACCATTTTCTAGCACCAACTCCTTGTTCTCCTGTAAATCAAACTCTAAAATGAAGAAACCCTTTGCACAAGGATAAATGCTTTTTTCGCCTTCCATGTATTCTTGCCATTTCTCTGAAACCCATGCATGAAAATTGCATAACCTCGGCCAAATCTTTGTAAAACGATATATCAAAGCATGTTTAGACAAAAAGCCTGAGATCTACTGCCAGACTATCCAAACAGATCTTTGGAGTTTTTGAGGATAAGTGAATAGGGAAATGCGAACTTGGTTTGAGAGTGGCACCATTAGCAGTGGCAACGGCTTGTTGGAGAAGACCCCCATCGCCTGTGTTGGGCAGTCCATGCCTTACCCCCCGATAACTAGAGCACCCATGGTGAGGACGCGGGCAAGGGTTACACACTCTCCCATTCGATGCCCTAACGGCATGAGCATAGTCCATTCCGCCTTGGGCCCTTGCACCAGAAGGCTCCTTCACATTCCCATCTTCCTTGCCGATGAAGCCATCAGAAAATGAGCGAATAGAAGCCTGTGCAGAGCATGGCATTGTGCGGAATCCTTCCAAAATTATTTGATGTTTCTCTTATTTCACATGCATATCTCTCTTGCTTTTTTTTCTCTCCAATTTCTTTAACATTTATATTCTTATACCTTGACATGAAGGGATACATCCCTTATAATGGACACAACCTCTAGAATGGGCATGTCCTTTTGTTAAGGAAACTCCTTTATGCTTAACTTTGATCGCTGCCTTAAACTCATTTAAGTACTTCTTTATAACAGATCGCTGTCTTCACAAATATAAACCTTGCCTTTTTCATAATGAATCACTTCCTATTATTAAATGAAATTGTTGCATCCTTAGTTAATAGAATCGCTGAATTCTTAGTTATATTAATCGCTGCTTTCTGAAACTTTAATTGTTTCCTTTAAATCTTTTAATCGCCACTTTTCACTTTTAATTGCTGCCTTTGTGAGGGATCGCTGCACCTTTTAACTTTTGTCTTTTTCTTAATTTTGTCTTTATCTTATTTTGTCTTCTTTTGACTTTTGTCTCTTTTTTATGTTGCCTTTTTTAATATTAATTTAATCACTGCCTTTGTATATGTCTTAATCACTGCTCCTATGTCATCATTATTCCTTGCTGTAGCTATAAATCACTATAACTTATAAAATGTTAATTGTTGCCTTATGTATATATAACTCTTGTCTTGGGCAATTAAATACAAAGTTGTCTTTTATAATGATAGACTTCCTCATGAGGTCTGCTAAGTGAATATGCATCTTCAACCATCGAGAATAACGATCAGTGGCCTATGGCCATTTATGATTTACCATTTCTTCTATTGACAAAATGTTTATCTTGCCAACAATCTCATATATATGATTTTGACATCAATGATAATGATGGCAACTATTTCGTCCATTAAAAATCTCCGATCTATGAACTCCTTGACATCAATGACAATCTCCAATAATCAGTTTGATATCAATAATTCTAACAACTGGTTTGATATCAATGACAATAATTCTAACACTCTAAATGTGTCTTGTGTGAACAAGAGGAAAACACTTGGGATCATGCACTTATACAAATTTGCAAGTGAAATTTGGGACTGGTTAGTTAAAAAGATGAATTGAGAATGCATGTTCTGAAAAGATACCAAGTCCTTAATAATTTGTCTTGGCCTTGCTTCAGTTATCATTTCCAAGTGGCCACTTCTTGGACCATTTTCCAAGAAATACTTTGTGCAATCTCTTGTTAGAGAGGAATAGGAGAATTTTTTAGGACAAGGCCCGATTTGGGCAGAGATGTGCTGGTAAAGTTGATGTTGCAATTACAGAAATATTGAATTACTTGCAAAATAATAACCCTTGTGCTTTATCAAGTCTAGATAAGAGCATACCACAGTCTTTTAAACTCCTTTGCATTGAAGGTCAATTGTAAGAAAAGTAAATTATAAATGGGTGAAGTGGATTCCACTAGCATCTAATTTTTACAAAATAAACTTTGATGAGGCTTCAAGAGGCAATAGTGGGATGTATTTAACAGGATGATAAAGAAGCCTTCATAGGAGCATCTTCTAATTTGATACCTAGAGGAATCAATAGTCAATCTGAAGTGGTGGCCTTGGTTAAAGGGCTAAAATTGTCTCTTGTCTAGAACACTTGATGTTTGGAAGTAGAAGGGAACTCATAGATAATTAACAATGAAATGAAGTGAGTTGTCTGCTTCCAATGGAAAGCTGAAACATAGCTTTAGAAGCAGTAGGGGTTCACTATCAGTTGTTTGATCGATAAGCTTTTGTTGTTGCCAAAAGGAAACCAATAGGCTCACAGACCTTTTGGTTAGTGTTGAGATTATCTAGAGTCTTTTTCACATATTTATTAGCTCATATTCAAAGAATGGACTGGGCTATAGAACTTGGTAACTGGAGAGGGTCCCATTGGGCCCCAAGATTGATATAAAGGATACATTGAAAAAAGAATTGATAGAAGGGCAATGGTTACGAACTATAATTACAAAGTTTCCTCTTTCAATCAAATTTTAAGGTGGCTTATTAATGTTGAAAACAAGGTGAAGCAAAGCTGCAATATTAACTTGTGTATGTGAATTCAAATCTAAAAATAATATTACTAAATCAGATTATATGTATGTGATTGAACATTCATCACAATAGAAAAACCAGCAAACAAAATATGACACCAAATTTATGTGGAGAAACCCTTTCGGGAAAAAACTCCACATGAGAAAAAAGGGAAAGTATATTATTAATCTTCACAAGAGAGATACACAATAATACACTTCATTGCTAATCTCTGATCAACCCAGTTGCACCCAAATACCTAGAAATAACTCAATATCAAACTATCATCCAATGGCTCCAATATATAGGACTTGTAGGAGGTAAAACCACAAATGGTAAACCAGAGGTACAAAACCACTTGAAAAATCCCACACCCCCTTCTTGGAAGACCAAAAGTCATGATAAAATATCAAATAAAATTCACAAGGCTCCAACATGGGCGCCTAGCCCATAGCCTTTTCAACTTTTTCGTTTCTAGATGCTTTGATGACTTTTTAGCTTCTCGATGGAACACCAATGACATCTCTTTCCCTCCAAACTTGGTCGCCCCCACATATGACCTTTCACATTCCCAAAGTGGACACCTAGGAGAGAGACTTTACCCATAATGATGTGTAACCTCCACCAACATTAAATCATCTCTTTAAAATATAATTACAACATGCCAATAATTAATGAATTTCTCTCATGTCCCCTAAAACACATTCCAAGAAACATGGAGACATATGAATGACACAAGATTGCAAGGTTAATGTGTAATGTCCCCTATCTTGATTTGCCCTAGAATTCACCTATTGATCACAAATTGCAACAAATTAGGGTTAGGGTTTAAATATCTCTTTAATGATGTAATTTTGGATTGAATTTGTATTCACCACATGAACAACATTCACAAATATGTATATATGCTTGTTAGGATTAGCCAATTACATCACATTTGTAGATTATCAATAATGCAACATATTAGGAAGTGGGAGCTTCAGCTAGCGAGGAATTGGGCGGAGGTTGCAAATGGGCTTTTGGCCCCTACCACTTCACCCTAGGCCCTTCCCAAAGGGTGGGTTGCAGACAGTCAACATAATTCTGATTCAATCATAAGAAATCATTCTATATTAATCTATAAGTAATATGCATATATAGGTAAACAATTACTTGCAGAAATTACACATTTGATATTCCTTTATTAGGCAGGATCATAGCTATATAGAAGTAAGATAATAAATAGCTTAAATACCCCTAATTATATTGATATATTTGATAATAGCAACCTGCGGTGATACATGGGTTTGATTCTCTTTCTTTCTGATCTGTATGTTTCTTATCTTTGATTGACCTGTCCTTAATGCTCAGAGGATATTGTTAGTGTAAATCAACACATAGGAATCTATTAGCCATATTCGTATTTAAAGAAACATGACAACTTATAAGGCTTAATAATTGCTGCAAGCATCATTATGGCATAATTACATATAATCTATGTATTCATATTTTATATGATTATATATAAACTAACTGTCTACATATATCTGTAGTACTATACCTATCTAATGATGTCTGCTGCTATGCTCAGGTAATACTCCTATCTCCTGTGCTTATTCACTATTTGTGATCGATCAGACTTTCTTATTTCTTCCTTTAAATCTGAGTATACAATATGAATTGTAACCACTGCTATATGAGTCCAGATTTCCTTATTATTTCTCATGCTCAGAAATATATTCCAACTTTCTTATTATTCTCCTAAAACTCTCCATATGTCCCCCAAGATCCCCCTCTATATGTTCCCTTTATACCTTGTGTGGAGGAGATGAGTTCATGGAGGGTGACATCCCTTTGTTAGCATCCTTTTTGAACAGCTGCGATTCTTTATAACCATCGCTGCTTTTCATGCTGACTTTTTACTAACTAAATTGAGTGCTTATTAATCGCTGCCACTTTACTCCTTGTCTTTTACTTGAATCGCTGCCTATTTATTTCTTCTTCTTATTCAAACCTAGTTGCTGCTCCTGCACTGTCTTATATGTCCTAATCGCTGCTTGTTCTCTTAATGTATATTATGTTATGTATATATATATATCAATTATCATATGTTTTTGTAATTTCATATATTTTCATTATTATAATTGATAATATTTATATAATTATAATATTATCTTTTGTGATAATTATAATATATAATTTCAGGGGCATGACATAATGTCACCTATCCTAACATTCTCTCACTTGACATTATACATTGCAATTACATCCACGAGATACAAATAATAAGTCAAATACAATGATCAAGGTCCATGACCTTCCTACACCAAGAGAACTTATCCATGGTCACTAGCTTCGTAAGAGAATTTGCAACATTATCCAAAATGTCAACCTTATCAATCAAGACCCTATCATTCTCAACCACTTCTTACACAGTGATATTGAACATAAACATGCTTACTATGAGCATGATACATTGGATTTTTGGTCAAACAAATAGCACTTTGACTATCACATCCAATCGTCATTGCCCTACAATCAAAACCAATGCCATTACCAAGCCTTTGTAACCATACCACCTCCTCAGAGGCATGTGTAGCAGCCGTATACTTTGCTTCAATGGTGGACAAAGCAACTGTAGGTTGTCTTTTACTCATCCAACTCATTGCACCTCCAAACAAAGTAAATACATAGCCGCTAGTGTTCTTTCAACTATCCAAATCACCTACCCAATTTGCATTAACAAACTCTTGTATGTCCAATGACTTAACTGCATCATCAGTACCATGATAAGCCAAATAGTAATCAAAAGTACCACACAAATATCTAAACACCCTCTTAGCAAAAGTCCAATGCTCTCTACCAAGGTTAAACAAAACTTTGCTTAGAACTGCCATTGCTTGGGCTATATATGGTCTAGTGCAAACCATTGTATACATCAACTACCAATGGCACTAGCATAAGGAACCTTAGATATGTCCTCAAAATCATTATCAAAATTAGGATACAAAAATTGAATACCAAATGGCTTATAGTCATGCATATTAAACCTTTGCAAAATAGTACCAACATACTTACTTTGACTTAACCAAAACTTTCTATGAATTCGATCTCTATTGATCTCCATCTTAAGAATATATTTTGCAGCCCCCAAATCCTTCATATCAAATGTGCCAGAAAGCTATGCCTTGAGCTCACTAATCATCGCCTTGCTGTTACCAATAAACAACATATCGTCAACATACAAAGACAATAATTAGAATCAAACTTCTGGTACCACATCTTGGGTGATTGTTTCAAACCATACAAAGATCTCTTCAACCTGCAATCCAATTGTTCTTTTCCTTTCACAACAAAACTGTTAGGTTGTCGCATATAAATTTACTCCTCAAGATCCCCATGCAAGAAAACAATTTTAACATATATTTTCTCTATCTCAAAATCACAAGCAGCAACAATAGATAATAGGAATCTAATAGAAGTCAATTTAGTCTCAGGAGAGAAAATTTCACTGAAATCAACTTTCTCTCTTGGGAGCAGCCCTTAGCCGCCAATCTAGTTTTGTACTACTCTAATTGATTGTTTGCATCAAATTTCTTTTTAAATGCCCACTTGCAACCAATGGGCTTCCCTCCTTTAGGAAAACTAACAAGATCCCAATTGTCACAACTATCCAAAGCCATCATCTCCTCCTACATGGCCTACAACAAAGACTCACTTTCCTCTGAAGAGAGAGCCTCCTTGAAAGATTAGGTTCATTGTCAATACTCAACAAAGAAAATACACAACGGAAATCAAGTGAGCTATACCTATCAATTGGGTTTCGTTGCCTTGTGGATCTCGTCAAGGTAGGAGTAATGGGCTCTACATGTTCTTCTGTGTGCTCATCTTGCACATCCTCTAAACTCTTTGAACCCTCTTCTTCTTTTCCATCCTTGGATCCATCTGATTGTTTTTCCACATGTGCATCTTTTTGCTTCTCAATCTTTGTCTCGAAGTGCACTGTCTTAGTCTTACCTTTCTCCTTTGGTTGTTTTTTTCTCGAGTAAGCTCTAAACTCCTTGAAAATCACATCTCTAGAAAAAAAATATTTTACAGGTTAGAAGATTTCAATTCTTATAACCTTTTACATTCTCATAGTAACCAACAAAGATGCATTCATGTGCTTTTGGATCTAGTTTAGATCGCTTCTCTTGAGGCACATGAACAAGAGCTAGACAAGGAGATCTATTAAAAAAATAACAAGCAACACCAACAACTTCTACTCAAAAGCATCTATCAAGCTTAGCACCACTCAACATGCTCCTAGCTCTTTCCATCAAGGTTCGGTTCATACTTTCTGCTACCCCATTTTTTTGGGGTAAGGAGTAGTCTTCTGTCAAACAATACTTGCATGCTTAAAAAAATCATCAAATTCCCTAAAACAATATTCACCCCCCTTGTCATATCTCAACATTTTATCTTATAATCTGATTGCTTTTCAACTAAGTCCTTAAATTACTTAAACTATGTGAAAACTTCAGAATTAGAACGCATAAAATAAATCCAAGCGTGTCTTGAGACATCATCAATGAAAGAGACATAATGCTAAGATTTACCCAAAGAGTCAACATCGACTAGTCCACATACATCCTAATGATCTCTAATAATCTCTTTGCCTTATTAGTTCCACTAGAAAATGATGATCTATCTTGTTTATGAAACACACAATGTTCATAGAAATTATTTTTGCCAACAGAATAATCAGAAATACTGTCAACCAACTTTTTTTTATTAAGAATGGTCTTAAGACCTTTTTCACCAATGTGACCTGATCTATGGTGCCACAACATACATGCATTTTCAGTTTCACTTACATTGGCAGAGTTACAAAAAGTATAGGCGTTTAGCCTAAACAAAGTCCCTATCCGAGATCCTCTAGCTATCACCAAACTCTCTCTTACCAACCTGCAACCAAACTTGTCAAATGTCACTTGCATTCCAAAATCATTCAACTCGGACACTAAAAGTAAATTTCTTACAAGTCTTGGAATATGCAAAACATTATTAAGAGTTTTAATCCTCCCATCACTGAAACACGACTTTACCTTTCCTTTACCAACAATCTTTTTTGTGCTATTATCACCAAGGAAAACATCTCCCCAATCATATGCTTTGTAAGTAGTAAACCACTCCTTGTGAGGAGTCGTGGTAGGAGCAACTTGAATCAATAAGCCAAGCATCATTACTAATACAGTTAGCTGAAATAAACAAAGCATTAGAATCATCATTAGAGGACTTTTCTGTGGAGGAATCAACATTCTTTTCCTTGTTCCTACACTCCTTCACATGCCCTCTTTTGCCACAATTCTAACACTTACTTTGCTCTTTCTGAGGGTTTTAGAACGTCCTTTAGACTTATCCCTTTTTTTGTCTCCTTTAAGCCCTTTCTCTTTGGACCTACCTTGCACATGCAAGGCATCTTGGGAGCCAACATTCATAGACTTTCTCCTCATCTCAACTGAAAGAAGTATGGAAATTATGATGTCCATCTTTGGCTTTGCATTACCACTACTTATGGCAACAATTAGATTTTTCCCAAGACTCAGACAAAGAACAAAGAAACAAGATACATTTATCTTCATTTTTTAATTAACACCTATTGATGCAAGCTGACTTATAATCAGATTAAATGCATTTAAATGGTTT
>VDFB02207019.1:0-11596 GCA_007258455.2 Sequoia sempervirens | reverse complement strand
AAAATTATTGTATGCGCTACAAAAAATGTTAAGAGCGCTGAAACTCAATTTTTTTGAATTTAAACATTAAAAACATGCGTAAAACAAAATTTTCGAGAGACAGGGATTTACGAGACACATACCGGAGGTCCGTAGTGCGCTGGCCGCTGATGACGTCGGATACGCTCGAAACGGTGTAGGTGAACTAGAAGTGCCATGATTATCAACTTAGAGCTCAATATTTGCAAATTTTACTAGGTTAAAATTGAAAATGACATGGAAAATGACATTTTTAACCTATATAATGGTGAAATTGGGGCATTTTTATCATATTTTCACATAGCAGGGGCAATTTCTTCATCAAATTTTCATGGAATATCTTTTTGGGTCAATTTCCTCAAATCATTAGTTTCGAACGATGAATCGACATCTTCAAAATCGTAAAATTGAAAAATTTTAAAAAATCATAAAAAAATCAAAAAATTCACAAAATTCAAAAAATCTTATCGATTCATCGTCACAAGTATATAATTTTTATCAGCATTTCGATAATCAACATTTGGGGCAAAATTTCAAAATTCTTTGAAGCAATGCATAAAACACATTACTTCAAAGAGGGGAAAAATGTATACACCTTAAAATGGTCACATCACATTGTTTGGTAATTAATTAAATATTTTTAATATTTAATTAAAATCTTCGAATTCTATCCTCAAGGTGATAAACAACTTAAATATTTCTATTTTTTATATTTCTTTATTCTTCATTTGATTAAATAAATAAAGTTTATTTAATCATCTTTCATATTCATTTCTTAATTAATTAAATAAACATTACGATTTATTTATATTAATTATCAATAATCTTCGTTTGAATATCTTATTCAAATAAAGATTAAAATATTATTCTTCTTATAAATATCATTTACAATTAAATATTCCAAAATATTTAATTATCTTAACTAATATTCCAAAATCATTTCAAAATTCTTCAAAAATCTATTCATAATTAAATATTTCCAAAAAAATATTTAATTAAATCTTTTAAATATTTCAAATTCTTCTAAAGTCATATTACAATTAAATATTACAAAATATTTAATTAAATCTTCCATAGTTTTCAAAAATCAAAAATCAAATGCAATAAATTAAATAAATTTATTTTAATTTATTTAATTTGGGATTTATCTTCAACTCCCGGGAAGCAAACGGTTGAAACAAAAAATTAAATTTCTCTGTTTCTGTGCAGGTTTGTTCCCGTGGGTTGAAGACAGGAATCCATCCTTCTCTCCAACCTCTCAACCTCCCCCATTTTCTTCTCAACCTCTCCATCTCTCACCATTCAAACTTACCAGACAATCTCACAGCCGTAGATTCTTGCCAGCTGAGATGGAGCCTGCAAAAATCTATAAATACAGCTGTCAGGAGCTCCAAATCATATAGAAGTTTAAGCAAGTAAACTATAGGAAAATTTCATAGCATCCATAGCATTCATAGAGTACTTTCATAGCATAAATAGCATAGAATCATAGCAACAGCAATAGAATCATGATATCTCTTATTCACAGCCCCTGTGCATAATCCACAGCCCCTGTCCATATTCGTATCATCAATCTCATCTTCATCAGCATATAGAATAGTAAAGCATTCTCATTTGCATACTCGTTCTACAAGTTTCCATTTGAAGGAAGCCTAGCTTACATAATCTGAGAGCAATAGCTTCAAAAGAATCACTGTAGATAGAGAAAATGGGACGACTCTGAAGAATACTGGTTTGCTTAATTTTAGTTAGTTTTCTTTAGATTAATGTTTCATTTGGTGTTTTTGTTTTCAATTAGATTAACATAGATAAACATTAATGTGATCTAAAACAAGTTGAGCCCCATTTTATTCACAATTATGTTGTAGCATTGAAGTGAATTGATAGGTATATCCAGATTGGTAGAAAAAAGGGGAGATTTTGGCTTCTCCTAACTTTCCAACCACCCATTCTCATGTGGCCAATACCAAACTATAGATTCTACCAATATGATATTGCTACAAAAAGGAAAATATGGAACAAATTTGACAGATTGGGAGGATTTTCTTGGGATCCAGACTAACACTCTACTAGGACAGATGTTGGCCAATTAGCAGTTACAAACTTCAAAGCTTTGACCAAACAAAAGAACAACCCTTCCATAACTAGAGGACCAACAAGATATTAGGTTGGGGGAGAATGACGAGCCTAGTTTTTTGTCAAATTTTGGGAAGAATCTATAGTCCATTTGCTAGCAGTGTTATGAAGTTTAGTAGTTGAGTGTTAATATTTACATAATGTTTCCCTCAAACCATTGGCATTGGCTTTAACCCTATCTCCATGAAGTTTTAATGACATTGGCATATTCTATGGATTATCTATATTGATTTTGCATATGGTTGATGAATTTTCTTTAAGGCGATTATAGATGTGCAATTATTATGTGTACTGACATTGCTATGCAAGACACAATTTGTGGATGCTACGTTGAGAAAGGAAACTGTCAGATGGTCATGCAAGCAAATCATTCAAAGAAGTCAACTAAAGGATGGCGGTAATGGATTCCCCATGACAGTCAATTGTAACCACCTTGTATTTATGGCATTGAGCAATCACAGGTATTACTGTAGTGCTAAGTCCATGTTTGGGCATGCATGTCTAATTGGATTCCCTGCAAACGTAACTTCTCTACCAATATTTTCCTCATTTTCCCTAAATGGCATCCTCTCAGTTAGTGAGAGTTGACCACCTTGTTTAGCTGGTAGTATAAATAAGGATTTGAATCTTCTTCTTGAGGTTCTTAGTTCTTGATTGTTGTTGTTAGATGATATTGATAATGTATTAGGCATTCTCCATTTTTCAATACAACCATGATGCTACTCTGTTTGCTCATTTTTCAATGAATGAGATGATAGTCTGAGTTTAAGCATTTGATTTTGTATTAGTCTTAGTGGATACTCATCCAAGGGGGCCCACTTGGTGATTAATCCGTTCTTTAGAGTAATTAGTTTAGTTATTATTTCCTATTCTATATTTAGTTTAAAATCTGGCATCGACTATTTCTGCAGCCACTAGAATTCTATTATGTGTTTGTTCCTATAGCCAAAGCAGACAGAGTAGTTTCTTGTTTTTTCACCTAGATATTTATTATTGTTATGAATTTTAGCTTAGCATAGTTGTTAATTGATGTTCAACCTTTCTTTCTTTCTTTCCAAGCAGTATACTTTCAAATATTACTTTTTTCTTAGTTGTAGTGTAGACATGGCTACTTTGAGTTCCTAGTGCACATACAGTGCTGAACCATTTCAAGTTTATGTCCCTGGGTTGACAAGTTAAGTGCACCTTCATGATGTTTGAGATAGCTATCTAGGTTAGATGTCCAATCTTTGAATCATGGTTGTAAAGGCCTAGTTATCAAATCATTGTAGGAGGCCAACAAGAAGGGTCTCATATAGTTCCAATGCTTTCCTCTAACAGTTTTCCTTCTTTTTTATACAATATCTGAAGTTCACCTACATTTGAGTAGAAGGTTTCATAGAGAAACCGTACAAGCTGTCCCGGTACCCCAATGACCAGATCATATTATTTGAACTCTCCCAATAGCTACAACGTGCACATTTGATTTTGAGCAACAAGCATAAGGAAAGGATTCCTTATCCCCTCTCCTTCAGACAAGGGATCTATGAGCTCCCCACCTCACAGTCTGCAAATCAATCAGACAAGGAGCTAGTAGAATACCATTTGCAATTCCACATTGCCCAACAATGGACGGACCCATATGGAAAAGTAAGGAAAGTAGTTGGGCCTAAAAACGCCCATGTGCATCATGTAGAGGACTTTTAGACAAATTGTAAGGATGAAAAAGAAGTGTGGATGAGGCACTACATGCAAATGACCAAATACTTTGTGAAGAGGGTCAAGTTATTCCTAGTTCCAGACTAGGCAGAGGAGGAGGAGGATACAGTGGTCAACCCTCAGTACAATGCAGTTGCTGATTTACCATTGCCTCTAATTGATTGGGATGAGCAAGAGGTTGATGACCTTGATATTCTAATAAAACCCATTGAGGCTAGGGCGAAGGAATGGATTGATGGGTAGGTTTCCCAATTGAAACAACAAGGAGTAGCTCTGACCTATGGGGAGGTTGAGGAAGAACATGCAAGAAAAACTAATAGTGGGATAGTTGCTACCTTAACAGAAGAAGCTTCCCAGTCCCCTTCAATCACCAAATCAAGGAAAAGAAAAGAGATAACTGAAAAGAAGTGCAAGCCCCAAGTATACTTAAGGAAAGCTTTAGAGGATGAATCCTCCAAAAGACTAAAGACATCAAGAGGTCTTGATACTATTTAGAAAGACTTGCTCCATGAGGGAGAAGAAATGGAGGCAAACCAGCCAAAATCTCCACTTGCTACCTCCATTATTGCTACTGCCACTTCCCCACTACTTGCCTCTCAAGCAATGTTTTCCACCTTCCCACCTATGGTGGATATATCTATCCAGCTTTCTTCCACTCCACTCGCAATGCAAGTGATGATAATTAAATCTTCTTCTGCCATCACCTCTCCACTCTCTTCCGCCTCCATGTCTTTGACTACCTCTCTTCAACTAGCAACAACAACAATGTCAATGCATACACTCTCACTTCCAAAGGCATTCTTTTGACATATGTAGAACATTCCTACAAAGATTTTAGGAGTGCTAACGAATTCGGCAGTGATAACTTTAAGAAACCCCCCTTAAAAAAAGATATAAAATCCTGGCCAATCTTCCATTTTTTGGGGAAAAAATATTATTCCTATTGGCAAGTATATCCTTTTTTGTAAAAAATATTAATTTTATTGGATTTTTTTTTTAAATCATTAGAATTTTGTAGAAAATATTGGTGAATGTTGGAAAATAATAGGAAAGTTCATTAATTATGATGGTGAATTTTTCCAATCTAAAATATAATTCTTATGTAAAAGTAGGGGTCCTAGGGTGGAAATTATCAATGGGTTAAATGGGAAAACTATAATATTTACTTTCCACCATTTATTTCAAATATAATCTAACAACCCTCATTTTATTTCATGAGGTAAAATATACCTACAATTTAGAATGCTTATGGGGCCTAAAATTTCTTTTGATCATTGATCTTAGAAGATCAATAATCCAAAAGCTATTTCGGGCCCCATAGGAATTACATATCATGGGTACATTTTACCTGATAGAATAAAATGAGGGCCAATAGATTATACTATAAATCAATTAAATACTAAATATTGGAAATATGGCCCTAAATAGACTAATAATAATGATAGATATTGGAAAATTAATATAGATTTCTACTATAACTTATAAAATTTAGTGAATTTGATCTAATCATGTATCAAATATTGTGGCAAATTTTTGAGTTAAAAATTATAATAAAATAAATGCTTTGGAAATTTAAATAAGACAAACATAAAATTTTATAAAAAATGTGGCGATTCAAGTCGTGTTACAACTCAAACTATTAGGCAATTTTTGAATCCAAAATTTCAACTATTAGCCAATTGGCGAATATTAGCCACAAAAAAAATCACTGGAACTTGGCTATTTAGGCTACCTTGGCATAGATTCTTGCTAATATTCCCACCTCCACTCCTCCAACTGAACCGCCAGAGATGAAATCCATAATGGAAATATCCGAGGAGTTGGAAAGATGAGAGAAGGAAGCCACAAGGAGCTCGAAGAGGAAGTAGATGATTACCATGAGCATCTTGAGTTCCAACACCTGTCCATTGATGAGGTGGTGCACAAAGGTGAGGAAATAGAATCCTCTGAGGGAGATGAAGAGGATGCTGGCACCAAATATGTTGTGGAGACCTTTGACGTGGAGCTCAAGGAGGAGTTACTTTGATAATTGAAGTATGTTGGAGAAGAAGTGGAAAGACCACCTTCTAAAGAAGAAAATGACTCATGTGACAAAATGGAGGATACTGAACCTCCAACTAGGGAGCATGATGAAAGCCCCAAGCACGATGAAGAAATGCCTCTCTCAGGAGAGAAAAAAGAGAAAGGAGAGAAATAAAAGAAAGAATAGGAAGAAGTATCGCCTCAGTGCGAGGAAGAGGAAAAGAAAGAAGAAGATAAGCATGAAGAAGAGGCTGAAACTCACAAGAGCCCAGAGACAGAGTAGCTTGAAGAATGTGGGAATGAAGAAGAAGAAGAAGAAGAAAAGAAAACTACCAAAGAGGGGGACAACCCCAAGGAACATGTAGCCAATGATTCCCCACAAAGAGAAACTATGTTCATTCATGATTTAGATGAAGAAGGAGAATTGACCGAACAAGAGACTCTGAGCGGTAAAGTGATGGAGATTGAACACTCCCGTGAAGAAGAGCATGACCATGAATCACCAATAGGAGAATCTAAAATACCTGAGTGGCTTGAAAAATAGCTAGAAAAGAAAGCTCCTACCCCAAGAGACCCAAAGGTAAGGCTGGAGGCCATCTTTCCTCAAGCCCAAGTTAGTACAAAGAAAGAAAAGAATCCTAAGGTCAAATCTCATTTGAAAATAGATGCATCCGAGTCCAGAATCATGCAAATAGCCACTCTAGTTGTAGGAGAAGATAGATGAGCTATAATATTTCCACTCTAGATTTGGGAACAACCACTCAAGAACAAAAGATTGACCATCTATAGGTGTTCGTTGCCACCATTGTGCACCAGATGAACAAAGACAAGACCTCCAAGGAGGAATTGATGGAACAAGTGGCTGATTTGACAACATTTATCCAACAATGGTCATCAGTGGAAGAGCTCCTCACCATATCCCTAGCACCACCACTGCTACTTTCCAAGGAACAAATTAAAAATCTTGAGAAGAGAAAGAACTAGACAAAGGCCATGAAGGATTGGATCAAGAAGGTTCTTTACAATGGCGGTATGGGCCTAAGGCATGCAGTTAGGATAATGAATAAGTTCCTAGTAGTGCTCAAGGTGCTTGAGGGTATAAGGAAGTTTTGCACTAACTTCACAAACTTTTACAGGATCACGCACCCTAAACTTGAGGTCATCCTCAAGATACCGGATAGATTCTAGGAGAAGGAGCTTAACTTGGTGAAAGATGACCACTGGCTCATGGAAACATGGAAGTTAGGCCTAGATCACTCAAAGGAGGTGCTGGAACGATTGTTCCATGAGGTGGAAATGGACATTGATTGGGCTAAGGAAGTTTGGGAAAATTGCATAGAGTATTTGAAGTTGTTAATAGATCTTGATGTGCTCACCAGTGAGTTGGATGCAGATAAGTTAGAGCCATATTTCCAAAAGAAATTGGAAAGTGGAACTGTGGATGCCCTAACACCTAACTTGCTAGGATTTTCCACACAAGTCTTCTCTCAGTCTAAGAAAGTAGTAAAGAACACGCCGAAGTGTGACAAAGACTGGGATACCCTCACCAACAAATCAAAAAAGCTAAATTTCCAAGTGCTCCAATCAGATATATTGGAATGGCACAAGCTCCAAGCACTAATCCTAAAGTTCATTGAATATACCATGATCAAGAAAAGTGAAGTAAATTTAGTTATTGGTGATGAGTTCCTCACTGTGTAGTTGTAGCAAAAGGGAAGTCAACAAAAGACAAATTTGATACAGTGCTTGCACATGAGGACAAAATAGGGAAAAAGACATGAATGTATTTTAAATTGTAATATATTTGGGGGTAGGTGAAACCCTAGTTTGTAGTGAATCTTGGCCACACAATGAAAATAAATCTTGGCCATTCCTTTTGCTTTTGGAACACTGTAAATAGGGGGTGTCCTCTCATTTTCAAGAGAGTTGAGTTGTTGTAAAGTCATGTTGTATAAATTTTAATAGAAGTTCATTGGATTTTGGTGGACACTTGAGTTTCTATTGTATGTTACATGGTTCTTCTCCCACAATTGATTCAATTAGATCTACTTTGTTGTTCTTCATATTTTAGCTTGCTTTAGTAGCTCAGTTAATGTTGTTCACTAATTTTGTAGCATTTTGTTGTGTTGATTCCTTCTTGGTCCATAATTTTAGCTATTTATTGATGATAGACAGTTGTGTAAAGTTAGTCTAGACTTAAATTGAAAGTTTTTTTAAATTTCTATTGTTTGTTCATGCTTATGGTGAATGAATAATTGAATATATGTAGTCCTTTGAAGCTTACACAAATTTCATGATACTGTGGTATAAAATGGTTTAGTGAAATTCTATTTTTGGAAGGTTGTCCATAGTCAAATCCTCAATGATCACTATTCACTACTAAGTTTTAGATCCAGGAACCTTCTCTCTTCCCTACCCTTTTCATGTCTAAATAGCCTATGCTAAGGTTCATTTCACATTGTAAATCCAAATCTTAAATTGAAATAGGAGTTCAAGACTACTATTCGAACCTACAGCCAATTGCACACTAACTTCCCCACCTTAAGAACTCCATTCTAGGATCCAACTTCCTTCCAGCCTAACTCCGTAAGTCTACCCTATGATTACCAAAAAAATCACATCAAACATCAACTGAGAAATTCCATGCACATCTTGTCTTGACACCTGAGAGACCTTTGGGGTAGTGATTTGCAACTTGCTTGTAGATTTCTACCTTTCAAGAGAGGTAGTGCACCTACGCACTGCCTATGTTGATAAAGTGCAAAAACACCCATCAATATCTCCCTCCCTCTCTCTCTATCTCTCTCTTAGGTCTCTCCCACTCTCTATCTCTCACTCTCAAGTCTCTCCCACTCCCTCTCTCTATTCTCTCATATCTCTCTATTACTCACACTCTCCAAATCCCTCTCCCTCTCTCTCTCTCTTCTCTCAAGTCTCTCTCTCCCACTCTCTCTCTCCCTCTCTCCTTCCTTCTCTCCATCTCAAGTCTCTCTCTCTTACACACACACAAACTATATATCTCTCTCTCTCTCCCTCCCATCATTTTTTTAGGTCTCCCATTGCCCCTCTCTCTCCTCACTCACTCACTTCCACCATCCATGTCCTCTCTCCCACCCTCTCTTTAGTGTCTCCTTCCCACCCAACTAGATAAACCCTCTCTCTAATGTCTACTCTAACCCAATTCAGATGAATTCCCTCCCTCTCAAGTCTCTTCTCTCTCTCTCTCTCTCTCTCTCTCTCTCTCTCTCTCTCTCTCTCTCTCCCCAGTCTCTCTCTCATCCCTCTTCTATCTCTCCTCTCTCTCTTCTGTCTTCTCTCCTCCTTCATCTCTTCTCCTCTCTCTCCTCTCCCTCCGAATTATCTCTCTCCCTCTTGTCTTTATCTTCCTCAAGTCTTCTCCCACTCTCTTCTCTCCAACCTCCCGCTTTGTATCTCTCTCTCCCTCCTTTTTCTAGGGGTTCACTGCTCCTCCTCTCTCTCAATCACCACTCACTTTCCACCTCCTCTTAGGTAGCCCTCCTGCTCCTCCCTCTCTCAAGTGTCTCCTCCCACCCTAACTAGATAACTCTATCTATCCCCCCTCTCTCTACTTCTCTATCCCCTCTCTCCCTCCCTCACTCCCTCCCTCCCTCTATCTGTCTCTCCTCAATTTTGTCTCTCCCTTTCCCCCTCTTTCTCTCTCCTCTCTCTCTCTCCTCTCTCTCTCTCTCACCCTCAAAAGTAACTTGATATGGGGGAGAGAGAGGGAGAGTGACTTGAGATGGAGAGAGGAAGGAGAGAGATACCTAAGAGGAATATGAAGATATATATAGAGAGAGACCCGAGAGGGAGATGGAGAGTGTGAGTAAGAGAGAGAGAGAGTGAGTGAGACATGAGAGAAGAGTGTGTGTGTGTGTGTGTGTGTGGGGAGAGACTTGAGAGAGAGAGGGAGAGGAAGAGAGAGGAGTGGGAGAGACCTAAGAGGGAGAGAGGGAGTGGAATAGACCTAAGAGAGAGACTTAAGAAGGAGAGAGACTTCAAAGGGAGGGGGAGAGAGAGAGGGAGAGAGGGAGATGGAGAGGGAGTGGGAGGGACCTGAGAGCGAGAGGAGTGGGAGAGAGAGAGGGAGATAGAGAGTTGAGAGGGAGAGAGGGACTTGAGAGGGAGAGTCTGGAGGGAGAGAGGACAAAGTGGGTGAGAGAGACATAAGATGGAGAGAGAGAGAGAGAGAGAGAGAGAGAGAGAGAGAGAGAGAGAGAGAGAGAGAGAGAGAGAGAGAGAGAGAGAGAGAGAGAGAGAGAGAGAGACTCAAAGGATGGAGAGAGAGAGAGAGGGAGGAGAGGAGAGGAGAGGGAGATGAGAGGGAGTGGTAGGTAGGACCAAAGAGAGAGACATGAGAGGCAGATGGAGAGTGAGAGAGACAGAGGCTAGAGAGAGAGAGTGATAACCTTAAGAGGGATATGGAGAGTGAGAGAGATAGGAAAGAGAGATAATTGAGGAGGAGAGAGAGGATATGGAAAGAGAGAGAGAGAGAGAGAGAGGATGGAGGAGGAGGAGAGGAGAGAGACTTGAGAGGGAGAGATAGTGAGAGAGAGACTTGAGAGGAGAGGAGTGAGTGAGACATCAGAGAGAGAGAGAGGGAGGGAGAGAATGGAAAGAGAGAGAGGGAGGGAGGAGACCTGAGAGAGAGACCCAAGAGGGAGAGAGGAGTGGGAGACCTGAGAGAGAGAGAATCCTAAGAGGGAGAGAGGAGGGAGACTTGAGAGAGACAATTAAGAGGAGAGAGACTTAAGAGGAAGAGAGACTCAGGAGGGAGAGAGAGAGGGGTGAGGGGAGATGGAGGAGTGAGAGGGAGATGGAGGAGAAAGAGAGATAGGAGATGGAGTGGAGGACCCAAGAGAGAGAGAGACTGAGAGAGAGAGATACAAGAAGGATTGAGAGAGAGGCATAACATGTCTTAGGAGCCCAAGGAGGGAGAGGAGAAAGAGGGTATAAAGAGGGATAAAAGAGAGAAGAAAGAAGGAGGGATAGGTCTAGGAGCTTAAGGGAGACAGTGATATATATAAAGAGGTAGAGAGAAGGGATGAGATATGATGATTTATGAATATTTTTTCATATCCTTACTACAAAAAATATAAATATTTCATTAGTCATTACTTTTTCTAATGTTTCAAGTATTTTGAGATGAGTGTTACAAAAAAAACATGAAAAAAAAACATTGCATGTGAAAGTAGTGAGCATTTAATGTTTCAAAAATGAAATATGAAGTTCAAATGATTATAATTATTTTTTGGTGTACAATATAGAAACATCACCTATTCCATTGTGTAGAGATCTTAATTACCTTTCCAACACCTATAAAAAGTTGAAATTTTGATAAGAAACACAAAAGTTATGCCCATTTTACTAAAGAGGGTTTGTTAGGTTTTCAAAGCGGATATTCGTTTTGATTTTCAAAATCAAATGGATATCCATTTTGTTTTTAAAAAAAAATGGGTTCCCGCCTTCCAAAATAGATATCTATTATAAATGGATATCCATTTTGGTTTGGTATTACCAAAGCAAAACAAATATTGTACCCAAGCTTGCAAAAAGTCAAGACATGAATTTTGCATTTTTGGATGTGTTAAAAATGCCTTTTTTTTTTTTCACATCACCACTTTTTAGACCCCCATGATCTTGCGCATACCCTACAACACTATACTAAGGCAACATTAGGTCCAAGGGCCCTAAATTTAATGTG